>OV656851.1:1800000-2067500 GCA_927399475.2 Acleris emargana
TTTTCAACGATTTCGCCGTCAATGACGGTCCACATACATACATAAGCTCACGCCTTCATTCCCAGAGTGGGATAGGCAGAGCTAAAGAATTACCAACAATTCTTAAAACTTCTTGATAATTCTGTAACCACATTTCGCACAAAGTAGGCTAAGATGTTTCCCAGTATATTAGTGACAGGTTGCAAGCCCATCGCCTAACAGTACTACAGGCCTTTATTCCCTTAGTCACCTCTTACGACATCCACGGGAAGACATGGAGTGGCACTATTCTAACCCGGCAACCGCACGGCTATCAATGACGGTCCAAATAAAAATAAAAACATTTTTGTTTGGTTCAGTACACTTTCGAGGTGGATGTCATCAGCTCTGAATCTGATGAGGGTTTCGATAAGGAATTGAGGGAACTCCTCAAATATAATATGCATACATATGGCAATTTCAATATTTATAGTAGCAAGTTCAATATTTGCATTCAGAAAGTATCATTTGGTGAATTGGAACTGATGATGAAAACCACAGATGGTCAACGGAACTCCTCAACTTGGCAATTTCAAGGGTGGCGAAAAAATATCTCGATTAAGATAGTTGAGCGACTATAAGGTAGAATATTTAATTAAATTATATTAAATATTTAATTTCCCCCGTGTGGTTGCCGGGTTAGAATAGTGCCACTCCATATCTTCCCGTGGATGTCGTAAGAGGCGACTAAGGGAATATAGGCTTGTAGTACTGTTAGGCGATGGGCTTGCAACCTGTCACTAATACGCTGGTAAACATCTTAGCCTATTTGTGCAAATTGTGGTTACTGAATTGTCGAAAACTTTTTGAAGTTGTAAATCTGTAGCTCAGCCTACCCCACTCTGGGATTACAGGCGTGAAGGTATGTATGTATGTTAAATATGACTAGATATGACTTTCCCGGCACTACTTGCGGTGAATTTGAAATGTCTTAAAGTTTCATGTCAACTAAGAAGTGGGACTACATAACAGCTTATTATGATCACTAAAAAGTATAAAATAAAATAATATAGTTAATAGGTCAGTCCAACTCCCAGTACCATTTTAAAAGTATTTTTTTGCGTTTTCGTATGAACTTTTTTTTTTAAATATTTACTTCTTATTATTTTCTGGCATAGAGAATGCCAATTAACCAGCACAGAGACCACCTCATGGTAAGTAGAATGCATTAGCGAAAGACATTAGCATTCTCAAGACTTCAATCCTGACACTGCAAATTATTACGACGTTGGTAGTGACCCTGACTACGAAGCTAACGGTCCTATGTTCAAATCCCGGTAAGGGCAGATATTTGTGTGGTGAGCACGAATATTTGTTTCTGTCATGGATGTGTATTTAAGTATATATTTCTCTTTTTAAATACACTTATTGTTAGCCTAGAGCTTAGTTTGGGACTAGGTCAATTGATGTGACTTTGTCCCTTGTTTTTTTTAATTGCGCTGCCATCACTTGGGACTACGATAGAATGCTTCTATGCTAGTAATTTCATTGGTTAACCCCACACCGAAAAACACGGCAAACATAACAAAGTGCTGTATGATTCAGCTCTTTGAGCTATGTTTTCCGCGTGATTCAGCCTATATCACTTCTCAAAGAAGCAGATTTACCTGCGTCGAGTACACTATTTCGTTCATAATTGTTACAACAAATTTTTTTTCTTTAATGCGGTCGGAATGCCAACTGCGCCCTATAGGCTTTAGGGGGTCAAACGTTGGCATGGGTGTGGTTTTGGGCGTCACTATTTCTAAATTTCCAAAACGCCCCACACGAGTGGGCATTATAAACCTCTCTGGTTTCTTGGAGACATTAGGCCCTGATTGTAGGAGTCCATTACGGTCTGTTGTTGTAAACATAATCCTTCTGAGCATCTTCTTGGTAGCTTTTGAGTTCAGATTTCTGGCGAACCTCCACCTTTGCGTTTTAGCAGTCCTAAATGAGATTGATGGTTTTTCAGAGATATTTGTTATCGGCGCTCTAAAATCCCTTTTTGGTTTAGAATACATGGGCACCTGAAGTGAAAAAAAATGTAAATACTTATACATAATATAAAATCCAGAAACTAAAATACGAAACTTAAATCGTTTCGATATCAAACATGATGAAAACATCGCTGTCAGAATTATAAAGTCCAGGGGGGTTACCATGACATACTAAAGCAGTTCAGTTTAGGCTGAGAGAAAGTGATAGAGCTATACAACTGCTATAGCTCGGTCCCTTTCTCTCAATGGTAACCCCCCAGGGCCCTTTTTGCTCAACTCAGTGGACCCGTCTGGGCCCAAGTCACACCAGGCACTAACATGCCGAATAAAACTCTCTCTTCAAGTCTATAGTGTCTGTACTTGTGTTTCCTGTATAACAAACTCGAAGTGTTCGTTATCCATTATCCAAGTCCTATACTTAATCGTAATTGCAAAAAATGAAATAATTTAAACCAGTTGTACAAATAACGACTTTAAAAAAAGGAAATGATTTACAGTCCCCTTTTACCCGGAACTAACATAAAATATCAATATATATATTGTGGGTTAATATTTAGCATTACGACTAGTACCACAAAAGTATCAGAAATCCGCAGTTCAATAAAAATGTATGTCGATATTTTATCCCATACTACAGACGGAAGATAAGGTATAGGTACGTATAAGGGCAAAACTTTTGCTTAAATCCGATACTTTTGACAGAAACAGTAATTTCCAACCTTTTTGGTAGAAGAACTTAAGTGAGCGGACTGCGTTTTTTGTCCAGCCCAATTTCTGCGGTAAACCGCTACCGCCTTGGCAGGATAACTACTCGTCATGGCACTCTTACGGGCAGAAACATCCTTAGCAGACCCACTTCTTTCGGCAGCTCCGTCTCTACGGTATTTGCCATTTTTTTTGGTAGAAGAACTTAAGTGGGCAGATTGAGTTTTTAGTCCAGCCCTATTTCTGCGGTAAACCGCTTCTGCCTTAGCAGGTGAACTACTGTGGCCGTCCCCTGGGATACGATAATCAGCGGCTTCCTTGGCGGAGGAACTACTCAGCATGGCACTCTTACGTGCAGCAACATTCTTGGCAGACCCACTTCTTCGGGCAGTACCATCTCTGTGATCTGCTGCGACCTCCCTCTTGTCAGATGTGTAAGTAATGGAGTAACCTAAGGATGGGACAAGGTCATGCTTTAATCTTTGGAACGCATTACGTCGAATACAAGAACGTGTCACTTGCTCGCCAACCGTGTCGCTCCTGTGCGAGTGGCAGGGAGCCTGCCGTTTGGAAAAAAAGCCGAATATATCATTACCCAACTTTTTCATTTGTCAACCCAATGTTATATAGTTTTTTCTCAAAAATGACGGCAAAGTGGACATTACTAACTCCATACTGAGACGCGAAGTACATAGTTTACAGGCAGATTCAAAATTTTAGAAAAAAATACATTGCGTGCTCGCTACACAAGCCCGCAATGTTGCATACCAATTTCATTGTTATCTAGTTTGTAACTTTTTTTAAAGTTAACACGTCCATAATAAAATCAGGGCACAAGTATAATATACATCCATATTTTAATTGAAACGTTACTTTTTTATATGTATCTGGAAAAGCTTGAGTTTTTTTTCTAAAAAAGCTTGCGTTTCTCCTTGTCATAAACATCAGGGCGGTAAAGAGTAATAGTTTTTTCATGTGAAGATTTTGTTTGTTTGCAATTAAAAACACAATTTTTTCTTGCGATTTTTGAGAAATGCACTGCCTCTATTAGTATATGCCTCGGCAAGAACAGCAATTGCGGGCTTCGTATTTTTAAACAAAAACTACTATGGAACAATATCAACGCACAGTACGCACACGCTCTCGAACTCGGGAGAAAATGTGAGTGACATAAGGGCGTCAAATAATGCAAAGTGTGGCGTTATTATGTTATTAATGATCAATTTAAAATTCACTAGGTTCGCTATATTTGACAGGTGACAGGATAGTATGTATTTTAATTTAGTCGAGTTATATGCTTTGACGTTTCATTATGATGTTAATACAGGTTTGTAACCACTGCTTCTTTAGGTCTTTTATACACCACGTTTCTAATTGAAGTAAATTTAATTAATACAAATAAAAAACGCAATGTAAATATTAACGAATATGACTTAAAGTACCTACTACTGCAATAGATTATAACGTTCATTTAATATTTACTTTGAAATAACAGCAGTCAATGAAGACGTTTTGGAGCAATGTTGCAGTATAACTGTAACGTGTGGCAGTATAACTGTAACGTGCCCAATAAAATACCTTTTCTCAAAAATGACCGGAAAAGTTGACATTACTTACTCCATACTGATATAGTTTACAGACAGTACCCAAATTAAAAAAAAATACATTGCGTGCTCGCTGCACAAGCCGGCAATGTTGCATACAAATTTCATTGTTATCTAGTTTGTAACTTTTAAAAAAGTGAAAACGGCCATAATAAAATGAGGGCACAAGTCTTATACATCCATATTTTATTCGAAACGTTACTTTTTTATCTGTTTCTGGAATAGCTTGATTTTTTTTTCTAAAAAAGCTTGCGTTTCTCCTTTTCATAAACATGAAGGCGGTAAAGAGTAATGGTTTTTTCATGTGAAGATTTTTTTTGTTTGCAATTAAAACTCAATTTTTTTCTTGCGATTTTTGAGAAAAACACATTAAGCTCGTCCGTTTAAATCAATACTCGGCCCGCAATTGCCTGCTTCACTGCCTAGGCAATAATGTACTATTTCTGAATTTATTTCAGCACCGAAGTTTTCGCCCCGTGTGGTTGCGGGGTTAGAACAGTGCCACTTGATGTCTTCCCGTGGATGTCGTAGGTATAAGGCGACTATGGGAATAAAGGCTTGTAGTATTGATAGCTGTAGCCAGTGGCACGACTTTCATTGGCGGCTGTAGCATTACTCGTTTATCATTTAAAAACCTTTGACTCTTTGTACTAAACAAAATTGCACTAGAGCCTTTAGGCATCTTACCTCAAAAAATGGCGCAAATAATTAAGGTTTTGTAATGATGCAACAAGTACCTACTACTAGATACGGTAAAAAACACAGCTTTATTTCTTCCAAGCGATAGGCGACCTAGTCTCCTGACTAGACCTGAAGTGCTCAGGGTTTGAATTAGACCATTCTGATTGATGTTAATAGACGTTGTTCGCTGTAATTTGGCCACTATACAAGTGAAACGTTGCCATCAACGGATACAGATGCACACTAAACTAAAAAACTACAACCGATGAGGTTCAGAAGAAAAAAACAATTTTTCGGAATTTTGGGACTTTAGTCGGGAGAAAAAAAAAAACTCATATTAACACAACAATATCACTGCGAGCGTCGGAGCGGCAACGTTTCGATTGACATAAAATCAGTACTGACAATGATTGTTTCGTAAAATCAAGTGGATTTTCGGGAGATTTTCTACTTAAGTGAGAGTCGGGAGGACAAACAGAAATTCGGGAGAATCCCATCAAATCCCGACCATCTGGCAACCCTAAGTATAAACCTCCGAAGCGACGCTCTTGAGATTCCTTGAGGTTTACTCGCATTAATATGAGTGACGTGTTTGTATGTTACTCTTTCACGTTGAAATCGGCTGGAATTTGGATAAAAATTTAAGTGAGGATAGAACATATTTAAACCCTAAAAATAGTACTATTGCCGTTGGATTGTCACCGTGGATAAAGTCAAGGGCTAAAGCTAATATCTACTCAAATAATTATATAAAAACTTACACAAAAGTATTAATAAGATGTTCATCACTTAAAAAGGTTTTTCTTATATTAGATTCGCAGTAGATTAAGAAACATTTTTTTTTATTACAACTTTGATTAGACGTTTAAACTATAAATTGTAAATTGCCGTGTATTTTAATTATAAAACCAATATGCGGTAATGCACACTTTATAACACTAGACCACAGAATAAACAAACAGTAGTTCGTCTTCAAACTAAGACAGGTAGGTATATCGCGCGGTATCCAATCACTTGCTAAACAACATTTCACAAAAATATCATTCTGTAATACTCTTTTTTCCGAAACTGTAAATATTTCTGGATCATCTTGTAGGATAGGTTAGGTTACTTTTATAAAATTCCTGTAATATTTTACATACGTACAGAAAATCACGCCTGTTTCCCAGAGGGGTAGGCGAGACCACTTCTTTCCACTTGCTACGATCCTGACAAATAAAAAACAATATATGACGTAATAGTACATTGTGTATTAAGGTCGGTAAGTAAGGAATTACGATCGAGGCTCTAGTAGAAGCCCGAAGACTGAGGGCTTTCTGAGTCGAGGTTCGTAATTCCTGTACCGCCCGTGAAACATACAATGTTTTTCATCACATTTGCGAGTAAATAAATACACAAGTCAGTACAACTATTATTACGAATTACTTGAACTTTTTTAAGCGGATGGCTGGCGGACTCCACAGATTATACAAATGTTTCGTTCAGAAACGTTAGGGGCAAATACTTACGTATACATACATCTCTGAAGGAGTGTAAAAAAAAAACGACGCTTTGATACAGAAAACTAATAAAATCGGTTATCGGCTATTGTAAGTTAGTTGAACATAGTAGCTTTCGAATGATACTAAATTAAATTATCACAAGATAACATTTGTAATAATAATCCTTCTCTGAACATACTTATTTTGTTTGTAGAACATAGCGTGGCCCCTATTTTGTTTTAATTAATAGTATACATTCGATCTTATACAGTAGCCTTAACCTACCAAGCTTTAAGCTATACATGTCATGTAACTTACTAGATCTCACTGGTTCTTGATGTATATGAGAGTAAAAAAAATATACTTTCCTCAAAAGTAACAGATAAAACAACAAATTACTTTTTCACTTCTCATGCTCGTAAAGTCCTTCTTTATGCTGGGTATAGGCTGCATAAAATCGCATTTTATGCTCTAGTGCATAAAGTAATTTCTTCTTTTAAGACTAAGGCAATAAGGCCTTACAGCCGCATTACACAATACACCTTCATTTAATTGATATATTTTTATGAGATTTAGGTTATATCTTATTTTAATTACGACATATGTAATACTATCTAAATACTTTAAGATTAATACGGGCGTGCATTTACGTAAAAAAAATATAAGTAACGCAAATATTTATAATAACTTGGCATTAAGGCTCAAACCATAGTGTCCATAGTCAAACGTCACATAGTTGAATTTTTTTTTTTTTAAGAAAAATTGTGTAGCGGGAAGCTAAATTATTCGTCAAACAAAATTAAAAACTAATTAAACTAACTAAATAATTAAAAACTTGCGGTTGAAAATTCAATAAATTATTCGTAAGTAATTGAACAATGTCTTCAAGTAGTGATAGTGACGATCAAAAAATGATTTCGCCTGAGACTTTAATGGACAGAAGTGCGAAAAATGTAATTGAGCAGATATTGCCGCCTAAATCGAAGAAAATCTCTCAGCGGTGTACCCTTGTTTTGTCGACAACCTTTTCATCGAATATTATTTCATCGACAACGATTCATCGAAACTTTAGTACTAGTAATATTGTTTGGCTATATCTTATTTCAACTATTATTTATTTAAATTGATCTTACTACGTGGAAATACTAATCATACGAATACTACTTAATCGCTGATTTGTTTCAAATTATCTTAATTGGTACAACTACAAAACATTGCAATTCATTTCTTAGACGTATTACTTTAATACGAAAAATAAATAAATAATATTATTGCATAACTAGTTATATCAAGAAATAGAACTATGAGGCTTTCAAAGTAGGTTAGGTTAGGTTAGGACTGCGACCCCCAAGAAAACGAACTGGTTGACGTGGGTTAGGTTAGGTTAGAACTGTGACCCTCAAGAAAACGAACTGTTGACAGAAGTGGGTTAGGTTAGGTTAGAACTGCGACCCCCAAGAAAACGAACTGTTGACAGAAGTGGGTTAGGTTAGGTTAGAACTGCGACCCCCAAGAAAATTAACTGTTGACAGAAAAGCATGACACATCACTATTATTAAATTATAATTTTATAATAAATTAGGATTAGTAAGTGAAACGTTTGTTACCAACCTATTTATAATTCCCAATTGAAATAATTTTATGCGGAATAAATATTATTACAAGTAAAAAAGATCAAATAAAAAAAACCCGAAATGATTAGTCGTGACATGAATTTTATTGAAATAAGTCAACTACTAATTAAAAGACCTCGGTTCAAATTACCTAGTATCGAGTCCTAGATGCAATGACTTGTCGATGAAATGAAAATACTTGAAAAGTTGTCTTTGAAATAATATTCGATTAAAAGTCTGTCGGCAATTCAATGGTAAACCCTCTCAGCACATACGAAAGTTTTATGATTTGGAGGAACCAAAAAAGCGTAAACACGTTGGCAGAGTGTGTGTGTTTTTAAGCCGATTTGTCGAACTGTCGAAGAAATTACATTATGCGTGATAGAACATATTAATTACATTACAAAAATTAAATAAAATTTTCATGTTTATGCTTAATCGTTGTTTTATTTCCTTGCAATCTAAGTGAAAAGCAGAGTGTAAAACTCGAGCATAAAACCCATTTTACCCTCGACGTGACCATCCACCCTCGCCGTACCGGCTCGGGTGGCTATATCGCTATATGCACGTCTCGGGTATAATGGTACGTTTTATGCACTTGTTGTACAATCTACTATAAATAGAAAACGATTAACCGTAAGACACTCATAACGTACAATAAAACTATTATAGTTAAAGTATTATTTGTCCTTTTCTGTCAAATTTAATTGTCACAATGATAGATAAGGCCAGACCATACTTACAACCTACTCAATAGTCAATACTCAATCATTTATTGCATTCCACAATATTAGCTTACAGGATATTAGGTTAGCTTAAGTTTTAGTTGTTATACATATAATAAAACTTAATTCTGGCCCCTGATGGGCACCGCAAAATTGGTGAGGAGAGGACGACTTGACTACGTATATTTTGTAAACTCAATTTCTTAATTTCTTAAAATTTGCATATACAGTGCATTATAACAATTTATATAGACATCTACTCTGTTTAAATCATTTACCTTGTTATGTATTGCACATAAAGTGTTTTTGTTCATTTTAAAAAGGAACTTATCTTGTATTTTTATATTATATTATGTAGGTATAGTAGAATATACGTACCGTGCGTACGTACGTACGTACGTATATATACCTACTTTATCTATTGCGCGTTTGTGAATAACAGTGTTAATACTTTCGGTCTGAGGAGATAACTTTTAGTGTTTCATATCATATCCGAAGGAGAAAACTCCGCAGTGCGCCTGTCCGTCCACAGTTGAAACTTTACAGAATATGTATTTCTGTTGCCGCTATAACAAGAAATACTTAAAACAGAATAAAATTTATATTAAAGGGAGGCTCCCATACAAACGTGAATTTTCGCCGTTTTTTGCCTAATGTTGTATAGACGATGGTAGGTACGGAACCCTTCGCGCGCGAGTCCGACTCGCGCTTGGCCGTTTTTTGTGTTTGCATTAGCGGCGACGAAACTACACTGAGCATATTCCAACATTATCTTGTCCAATTTCTTAATCTGACTCATGGATACTGAGCACCTCACCGAAAGATTGTAAAGTCAATTTCCTATAAAAATTCGAGCGCTTCATTTTCAATCATAATTGACAACATTTCATTTTGGTGACACATGCAAATTACTATACGAATCGAAAGGGTTTTGCCTCCTGAACACGGCAAAATATTTATTTAGATTTATTTTTCTTTATTGACAAAATTACAAGTAAGTTAAAAAAAAAACGAGTTTTTCCTATAGGTACTATGCCTGAATAGATATAATACCATTGCCTTTTTCACGAGAAAAAAAGCTGTCATACTTCAAGTTTGACATTGACATTATTGACAGATGGATAGATACTTGAGATCGGTTGACCGCCATTATTAAAAAGAAAAACTTTTTTTTTTATACAGATTGGACTAACGTAATATGTCCATTGTGTCGTAGAAATGAAGTTACGCCCTTTTAGAATAAGAACATCTTAATAAATTAATAATAAAATAATTATACATCCTAGGGAAAAAATAAAACTATTAGTGTCTTCCTCCTTCCAAACAGTATCTATAAAACGAATAAAATTACATACATACATACCTTCACGCCTTCATTCCCAGAGTGGGGTAGGCAGAGCTACAGAATTACCAACAACTCTAAAAACTTGTTGATAACTCTGTAACCACAATTTGCACAACTAGGCTAGGATGTTTAACAGTGTATATTAGTGACAGGTGGCAAGCCCATCGCCTAACAGTACTACAAGCCTTTATTCCCTTAGTCGCCTCTTACGACATCCACGGGAAGACATGGAGTGGCACAATTCTAAGCCGGCAACCACACGGCAATAAGCAACCAAACCACACGAATAAAATGAAATCTTGTCAATTCTGACGCTCGAAATCGACTTCATTTAAAAATGGCATCTCTATTACTGGTAAGGGCATACTCCCTTAGGCCTTCCTCCCTCCCGCCCCCCTGTATCTCCCTCTCCCCACCTATAAATACGCGTCCTCGCTCACTGCCAAGGTCGTTCGATCGATGTGAGAGGGAACCAACCCGTGCCCAGAAAGGCCGTATGGTTTTAAAATGCACATAGAAAAATTCGGTCATGTTGTTAGGCGGTAGGGTTGAATTTAGTTTAGCGATCGAATCGATCATGCTTTCTTTTGAATTAGGGAATGAGTTTGGTCGACGTGGTAGAATGGAGAATTTTATGCCTGGCAAATAGTGCTATCGATTTGTTTAGTAAATAGGGCTCTTCGCATAATTGAGTTTTAGCTGCACTAAAACATATAATTTTTACTTTATAGACTTTAACCCTATACTTGACATTGTGCATTCTTATGCACGTTACTCTTTAAAAAAATCTAGGGAGTAAATTAAGGTCTTAGGAATAATTTTTAATACGCATTATTTTAACTGATATTCCAATAAGTTGGAGTAATATTATTTTGTACTGCTAGGTAAATCCATTTTGACAGTAGCACGCAAAATAACGGACCGAAATCCTGCGTTTACGCATCGTGTCATAAAATAATTAATTTCATAAAATTTTTGCTTTAATAATGCAAATTTATTGTTATTATAGTATAAGTAAGTATATTTCCAACACACAATAGCAATCTTGGTATATCAAAACTACATAACAATGGCCTCTAACGTTACATGAAGGCATATGTATCTTTAAATGCACAGCGCCAGCTACACCATTAAGTAAGGTTTATCCTACTATGTATCTTTAAAGATACATTACCAGGTACGCTATACTTTTGCTATGTATCTTTATGGATACACAGCCAATTTGCAGTATAAAAAAAAACTATTTATAATCCTCTTTTTGTGGGTATAAACTGTTAGTTATGCTTTATATTTCAAAGTTTGAGGGCTTAATACCGAGCTGGTACCATTGTCAACCTATTTTTTAGTACTAAATTGGCAACCAGGTGTCTGAAAACATCCATATCGATAATGCTTTCATGTTTTTCGAATCATATTGTTATAAAAGTGCCTATTTTTGTCGCCCTAAGTTAAAGAAAGCCTAGTCTATCCCTAGACTTATCCTAGTATTGACCTAGTGTATTTGTAAGTATACAGGGTGTCCCAAAAATAGCACGTCACAGTGACACCGGAGATTCCCTAGCCTCAGACGAACCAAACCAGCCTAACATGACCTCAGTAAAAGTTGCACCGTTTTCGAGTTATACCAATTTAAAGATTTTTCCAAATTTTCACCTCTTTTGACATTGTAAGTGCTCGCATTTACTGGGATAGCTTTAGAATTTAGTTTTTTTTATTTGTGCGCGTTTATGAATAGTTGATTAAGATGATAGAAGCATTATTATGTCAATAACTAATGTAAAAGTTGGAAAAATACTGTAATGAACTTGACGTAAATTATCATCAACATAGTAGTTTAAACTTTGAACACCTGCCATTACTTTTTTTTACTACAAACGAAATGAGCAAATAACTTTAAAAACATGCGTATTTTATGCCAATTCTAAAATGGTATGATACATGATATCTAAATGCATAAAAGTAGGAATTCGTATGACATCTGCCAATATGGATCCTCGGAAATCAATGCTAATCATCTAAAAAATTATCTTGTACTCTACAATATCTCATTTGTTTGTGCTCCTTTGAAGAATATGATTGATTTTTGGTTGACCTTGGTCCAAAGATAATAAAAAACGGGTTTAATTTTCATTAGTTTTTACAATAAATGTTCGAATTGTTTCCCTCCGACTCTAAGGCACAAATGGCATCTTCGGATAAAATTTCGGTTTAATTTTCGTAAACTGGTTTCCGATATGTCTCGGGCTGCATTGAAGACACGTCGCCGTAGTTCCTCTTCGTTACTTACTTATTGGTTTTGAATAAATATTGTCTTTCAAACATCACCAAAAAAACATTTTACAAAGCGAAATCAACTTCCGTTAAGAGTGCCGAGTAGTCGTTACAGTTCCACAAACAAAATCAGAGTGACACATGATATCTTAATGCAAAAAAGTAGGAATTCGTATCACATTTGCCAATAAGGATCCCTGCAACCAAACTAATAAATGAAACGCGATTAGCCGCTTTGCAACTTATCACGTAAAGAATTGTAGGATACTTATTAATTTATTGCAGTTGTAGCCCTGTGACCCAAACTACTCATAGTTCGTTACCTTGCGTTTCGTGATATAAGTACTCGTTGATTAATATTAAACCTCGTTTTAATAGCCCACTTTTTAATTAGGTCGTTTTATTTTTATTGATTTGAATTATGTCATTCATTACTTATCACCCATGTTCACTGCGTCCGTTTTCGTGTGGTGTTCCTGAATTAAATCGACTTGGCATTCCTCTGGACTCTGATTTTGTTTGTGGAACTGAAACGACTACTTCTCACTCTTAACGGAAGTTGATTTCGCTTTGTAAAATGTTTTTTTTTTTTGGTGATGTTTTAAAGACAATATTTATTCAAAACCAATAAGTAACGAAGAGGAACTACGGTGACGTGTCTTCAATGCAGCCCGAGACATATCGGAAACCAGTTTACGAAAATTAAACCGAAATTTTATCCGAAGATGCCATTTGTGCCTTAGAATCGGAGGGAAACAATTCGAACATTTATTGTAAAAACTAATGAAAATTAAACCCGTTTTTTATTATCTTTGAACCAAGGTCAACCAAAAATCAATCATATTCTTCAAAGGAGCACAAACAAATGAGATATCGTAGAGTACAAGATATTTTTTTAGATGATTAGCATTGATTTCCGAGGATCCATATTGGCAAATGTCATACGAATTCCTACTTTTATGCATTAAGATATCATGTGTCATACCATTTTAGAATTGGCATAAAATACGCATGTTTTTAAAGTTATTTGCTCATTTCGTTTGTAGTAAAAAAAAGTTATGGCAGGTGTTCAAAGTTTAAACTACTATGTTGATGATAATTTACGTCAAGTTCATTACAGTATTTTTCCAACTTTTACATTAGTTATTGACATAATAATGCTTCTATCATCTTAATCAACTATTCATAAACGCGCACAAATAAAAAAAACTAAATTCTAAAGCTATCCCAGTAAATGCGAGCACTTACAATGTCAAAAGAGGTGAAAATTTGGAAAAATCTTTAAATTGGTATAACTCGAAAACGGTGCAACTTTTACTGAGGTCATGTTAGGCTGGTTTGGTTCGTCTGAGGCTAGGGAATCTCCAGTGTCACTGTGACGTGCTATTTTTGGGACACCCTGTATACACTCGGGTCTTTCTTTATCGTTTCAGAAACCCTATGTAGCATCCATTGACATAAAAATGTATATTTTTATTAAAATGTTCCTATGAGATGAAAAAAACACCAAACAACTAACTGCCCCGATTTTTCTGTATGTCCTGAATGCGGTTTGTTGATTTTCTCGAGCTAACATTTCAGTCATCCGTACATTTTCAGCGCTGACTGCAGTTGTGCGACGGCCACTTCTGTCTGTCATTTTCATGGCTAGCTTTGAACCGTTTGAAGTCATTAGGCCATCTGAAAATATTTTCCGAAGAAGGCTAAAGTCTTCTCTATCTAATCTTCAACAATGAAAGCTTAACAATTTAGAGAAAACAATTTTTAAGTCATACGTAGATCGTCCACGCAAATGTTTTTGCTTACACTCCAGCGAAGCAAACAAAAAGCGGGAAAAGACGGACGGAATGAACCGAAAAGTTAATATTTCCTCATAATTTCTGAAAATTATAGTTTTTTTTTTACGAATGCTCGTAATTTGCAAAAGTTGTTATTCACATTGTGTTCTTTTTCCCGTATCAGAACTTTTAAAGTGACCTACGTGGTTTTCTTCGTCGTGGGTCTACAACTCAGAAATAATAAATAGCATAATCTATTGAAGTTGGAGCACTTTAAAGTAGTAATTATGTATTTTTTTCATTTCTTAATTAATATTTCTCAAAAAAGTTGAATTATTGATATCAATATTTTATTTAACCTTAATTATGGCTGTAATTAAGTTATAAAAATAAAGCAAAAACTCAAGATTTCACATTAAATACAGATTGTTGTTACGTTAACTGCTGAGCAAGTCAATTAATAGTATTTTATCTTTTAAATAGGCCTATTTTCATTTATTTATTTTTGATTTATAATAATAAAAATAGTTTTTTGGGTACTCGTTTTATGACGGTTTGTCTCCCTGGATACATATACTTTTATATGTACATTTGTAACGACATGGCGGTGTGCATTTAAAGATACATTCAATAAAACACAAATTAAAAACCATGGATTTTTTATATTATTTTTTCAGCCCTATTTGGACCCCGATAAACACGATTCTTAAAAAAAACCAACAACATTTCAGAAAAAATTGTCTTGCCAAGTATAGGGTTAAAATTGTACCTAGTGGGTCCTTAAGTTATGTCACAAAGGTTTAGTCAAGTAAAACTAACATCTGTTTATTTTTTAATTTTAAAATATATACATAATACATACATACATAAACTCACGCCTTCATTCCCAGAGTGGGGTAGGCAGAGCTACAGAATTACCAACAACTCTAATAACTTGTTGATAATTCGGTAACCGCATTTTGCACAATCAGGCTAAGATGTTTACGAGTATATTAGTGACAAGTTGCAAGCCCATCGCCTAACAGTACTACAAGCCTTTATTCCCTTAGTCGCCTCCTACGACATCCACGGGAAGACATCTTTCCTGCCCCGAGTCGGAATGCTTAAAGGAAGACTGATTCCTTATAGGGCGTGTCTGTTGGGAAGCGGAAGGGCCTCTTCAACAATACAAATAACACTAACATTCACTTGTGGGAGGACCTTGTGCAGGGTCCGTCCGGGTTGGTACCACCATCTTATCCATTAACCTACCGCCAAGCAGCAGTGTTCGCATTGTTGTGTTCTGGTTTGGGGATAAGACAGCTGGTGAAATGACTAGCATAGAGGCATTCCATCTCAGTCCTCAGGGTTGGCAACGCATTTGCAGTCTCAGTTTCCACTTACCATCAGGTGGCCTGTGTGGCCGTTCGCCTTCCCGTGCCATAAAAAAAACACAAATTTAGTACGCTTCTTTTTATTCTATATAAAATAAGTTTTTGATTGATGTACTACAGGTTTATGAAACTCCTTTATTTAATTTTAAATTGTTATAAACAGACACATACGTTTTGTGGCACAAATAAAATTGTCATAGGGACTTCCGAACGATAATAATATATCCATATCGATAAATTGTACTTTATTATGACAGTTATGACTTATGACTATGAGATAACGTATAATATGAAATGCATCACGCATACCTATTAGGGTAAAGTCACCAGTGGTCAGCCAGAGACCTGTAGTCGGCCTCTGCCTATACTTTGTATGAGTGGGAAGAGTACGAAAGATTATTTTCCCACTCTTCGCACTCATATAAGGTCGACTACTGGTATCTGGCTGACCACTGGTGACTTTACCCTATACTAAATATTATTGTAGGATATAATTTACCTGAATAGGCGTTTGCTGTAAGACACTCTTGGATTCAGTTTACATTGTATGGAAAATGTACCTATGTATGGAAAATGAATTGCATTTAAAGAAGTTATTGTAAGTATGTAAATAAAACACGTTAATCCTGAAAAAAATATTTATTAAATTTGATATTTATTTGAATTTTAAACTACCTGAAAATAATGCCTATGAATTACTTTTTTTATTGAATGGTTGTTTTTGTGAAAATCCTTATTGAGAAAATATACTGGTCTGAATTAATTTTTATTTCATGTGGCTTTATCTTGCTACTTCTTTAGTCTTTTCAAAGGCTGTCACAGATCTGTACAGATCACAGATCACAGAAACAAGGGAGATATGTTATGGGGGCGTGGTTCGTGTCGCCTCGATATGGTCAAAATGACCATATCGGCACGAGGCGTGCCAAACGTTGACATAGTCACTCACTGAACGCTGTCAGTATAGAAGCTCCGTTTAAATGATAAAATGACTGTATGTAGCGTGAAAGTGTGCAAAAATCGAAATACAAACGTTAATATAAAATCAAAGGGTATAACTTAACACCGGTAAATTTTGTTTTTAAGCATTATTTATATTTTTAAATGAATATTTTATATTTGAATGGATTTCAGAGCGTAAGGTTGTGAAAGTTGTGTTGACGTGATTTCTATCGACTATCGATAAATGGCTTATTCTACAGTTATCAATAGAATTCAATGTGTTAATAGTTCTAGTTATTTATCACTACCACGACACGCTTAAAACAGAAGAAAAATAATTTTAACAAATTTTCACGTTATACAAAATTTAACACGTTCGCTGCGGGGCTCAACTTGAAAGACTTTTGGCTGGTGCGGTTGAGATCGAATCAGCCCAAACTGGAACTCTTTTACAGTGCGGGTGAGGCCGAATCGCTCGCAAATTTCAGTAGTTACTTAGATCCTTCATAACTTTGCCAAGAATAGGACCAGGGTTTTTTTTTTGTGTTGTAGTCATTGCTCAGTAAATATTTTAAATACACTTAGCTTCGCCCTTGGTTCTGACCTCTGGCTTAAGAAAAAATACCTAAAGAATTTTTGAGATCTTTTAGACCTCAAATCGCACTAAATTTTATCTGAGACTAGAGCAGGGAATGGCACTTATAGGTAAATTATCGATAAAAGAATGATCATCTTATCGAACATCTTTAAAGGCGTTTAATTGTGTGTTATAACAAATATTTGTTCCTCGGTCATGGTTGCTTATCTATATAAGTATTTATTTATCTATACATACGTTTGTTAATTGCCGCTTAGTAGCAATAGTACAAGCTTTGTTTAGTTTAGAGGTAGGTTTGTATAAATGGTCTATCAGGAAGAAAATAAATTTTGGTTTATGTAAATAAAACCCATTCATTTATAACATTATACAGTGCAGATAGTTATATGTATGATAAATATCTTGTGTCCAGATTTACTTGTGTAGAGTAAATTTTGTTTCTTTATAATAATGAGAAAATTATTCGGATTAATAATTTTCTATCTTGTAAGCGTTATTTAAAATAATAATATTCCTTTTGAAATTCTACCTTACAATACCTACCTACCAAAAAAAAATAGACCAAGAATAGTTTTATAGCATGTCACAATTTGGTTAATTTAGATCCCTACAAATGTAGCCAAAAGTATTTTTCTTAAGATCTTGTTTGTATTTATTTCAGACCTTGGTCAAGTTTATAGACAACCCCATTTTAGAATTTATGAAAGCCTATTTTAACTTTTTTATCCGCCAATAATTTGTTGCCTTAGAAGAAATTCAATTGCCACAAAAGAAAATCACTGCCAGATAAAATTTAAATAAAACCTCAAAACTCATTAAAAAGCCGCCGCTTTCTAGTTTCTAGTTAAGATGCTACCTCAAATTAGTCGCCAAAGTAGATTATTTACTATCCATTTTCAGTTATTTTAAGACCCGGAATGGTATCAATTTGTCGCCGCGTTAAATACATGCCTTTATAAAACACACTACACATAAAATAACAACACAATAACAACACAATTATTCACATTTATAAACAATAATTATCTAGCAAACACTATCGATCGGTTACGATCACTTACGTATTCAATACCTACTAAAAATATTTACGTAAAACACGCGTGGTGTAGCATCGATAACTAGTACCGCACTGACGTCAAGCTGTCGACTCCCGCGTCGCCCGCCCCCCGCTCTGTGCGGCGTTGAGGTCAACTTCCTTGAGGCTAAATAAACCTCAACCCGCACTGTGTGAAAAAAAATTATGCCCAGTGCGTTTGAGGCTTATTTAGACCTCAAACCTTTTTTCTGTATAAAAGAGTCAGCGTTTGAGAAACATAAAGAAATGTATATTTGACTTTATCATACGCCTTGTAAGTAAGCGGCAACAGCTCCCGCACGAGAGAGATATCACAACTTTTAGCCCCGCACCGACGTAATGTCGAGCTTGAGGCGGTTTTACCTCAACCCGCAGTGAACGTGTTAATTTTCTTTACAATATTAACGAACGACGAAGGACTCTAGCAATTCAAATATAAGTAGGCGAATCATACAATTAAGATAAAAATAAATTAACCAACCACAAAGGCAAAGGGCTCTGGCTCAGTATTGAGCTGTGCTTGCACACAGCGCTGATTGACAACTCGCGCCGACTCACTCTTAAAAGGATTCAAGCCTAAAGGTTGGATGGTAGAGATTGCCCCAAGTATTAAGTCTATCTTTCTGTTTTAAGTAATTTGTACCATTTATGAAATAAAGTTTACATAATCAAGTCGGTAAACTACTGGTTTGTCCCAAACTGAGATCTTGTGACGTGACACTCAACCGAACCCATTTTATTAGTATATTTGTATTAACATCATAAAGTCCAAGTTTACAATTTAGACTTTTATGTACTAATCAAAACGAAAATCTTAAACAGCTCCAGAAAATTTAACCAAAGAAATTCGGCCATTTTTTTGTTACGTTCTAATATAGGTATAGTTCCAAATTTAAAATCTTATGTAGGTATCAATTTTACGCAAACCGTATTCTTGCTAATAAAATATTATTCTATTCTAACAATAATATATTAAGTTTAAATGATGTAATTGTATTAACCTAGTAGTAAAATAATAAAAATAGTACTTATTGCCTGTAAATTGAATAGTACCTATATTAACGTTGCAAACAAGTTTAGTATAAAGCTTAATTTTCTGCTACTATCAAAACTATGTTACGGCGTTTTTAGTTCGTAAGCTGTAACCAATTATGAGGAGGTTGTTTTTGTAGTAGTTAAAAGAGCGTAAGCGTAAGACGCACACATGTTTAAAAGTGGCGACACCGGGTCTCGTACGAATTGGCGTTCATGACATATCTCCCTTGTTTCTGTGATCTGTGGTACAGATAGTTCCAAATTCAAATAATATGGTATGTTATGGATTTTCCATACTTACTTACTGGACACTTTTTGGTTTCCTAATTCAAAATCACTCTACTTACTGGACACTTTTGAGAGTGCTCCAGGAACTTTAACCTACTAGCTCCTATTTGATGATGTTATGACAAGATTACATAGCATTTTTGAGAAATAATAATTTACGCTTATGATAGCACCCCAATAGTTAAGAATAGCCTCCCTTCAGTAAAGAACGATCAGCTGTTGCCAAGGGCAGCCGCCCGATCGATGGTGTGGCTTCCACGCCTTCGCCAAAGCTATCCCTTTCCCCCTTCAATAATACATCTAAAGCTAGAAAGAGACGGTATTATTACAACTACGAATTTAAGGGTATGAGGACATGTTCTGCGCATGGTAAGTATCCAACCTCCGTGTTTAAAGGAAAGGAAACTTTAGGTGCTAGCTGCAAGGTCTCAATTGGTTTGTGTATGGAGGATCGATTTATTTGGGTAGTTACTAAAATAGACAGTAAAATGATGTCACTATTCACTAAGTTAAACATGCCGTGTGGTTGCCGGGTTCGAATAGTGCCACTCCATGTCTTCCCGTGGATGTCGTAAGAGGCGACTAAGGGAATAAAGGCTTGTAGTAATGTTAGGCGATGGGCTTGCCTCCTGTCACTAATACACTGGGAAACATCTTAGCCTACTTGTGCAAAATGTGGTTACAGAATTATCAAGAAGTTTTAAGACTTCTTGGTAATTCTTTAGCTCTGCCTACCCCACTCTGGGAATGAAGGCGTGAATTTATGTATGTATGTATGTAAACATAAGATTTTATAATTTGAAGAGTATTGGGTGAACCTAACTTTGTAAATTGCTAACTTTTACCGGCGACTTTGTCCGAGTTGACAATCTCAGCGAACCAGTATTTTTCTAACTAACAATTACCTGAATAATTTACCTGACGTAGTTTTACTTTTAAAGTTACCCTTTCCAGCACTCAAAAATCACTTGAAAAAGTCGTAAATGTCTAAAGCGTATTATAGGATCGAGGACTATCTAAACAGACAAAAATTCATGGCCTAAACCCGAAACTTAGTCAATAATAATTTGTTGCAAGTCTAGGGGACAGCGTTGATGTAGGAAAACAAATTAAAACACGAGTATATGGTTGTTTTTCACCGTCTTATTTATTAATTAAGGTTTTCAACAGCATATAACAATCAATAAAAGCATTTTTTGCGGATGGTAGGACATTGTGCCATTGTCGCAACCACCATCTTATCCATTAACCTACCGCCAAACAGCAGTATTCGCATTGTTGTGTTCCGGTTTGGGGATAAGACAGCCGGTGAAATAACTAGCATAGAGGCATTCCATCTTAGTCCTCAGGGTTGGCAGTGAATTTTCAGTCATGTGAATGCGAATGTCTATTGGTCACAGTTTCCACTTACAATCATGTGGCCTGTGTGCTCGTTTAGTCTACATGTGTTTTACATTATGACAAAAAAAAAATTTGGCACTCAATATAAAACCATATTTATAAAAAAAACATTAATGTAATTTGAAGGGAGTACACATAATTATAAGCAATTTGAACATTTAATTGTTTTATCTTTTTATCTTTTTTATCTTTTTGATGTCCCAATATCCAACCAGGGTGGGATGGCTAGGTTGGAAGATGGGAATCACTCCCGGTCTCGTGCTTTTCGCATCCACCGCGTTCCCGCGCTCTTCACAAGGTCGTCACTCCATCTTGTTGGAGGCCTGCCTACCTGCAGCACGACACAGCTACAGCACATTAACCATGACCAGCTGCAATGCCACAGACATACAGATCCACAGTAATACAGGGGTTAAAAATATAAAATGCTCTCATTTGTAAAAGTTGACGTCAGTCGTAAAGCTGGCTGTCTTCCATCTCGTTATTGTTTATTAATATTAATGATTTCACTCTTATTAGGTCTTTAGGCGTGCCAACATTTTTTTGGGTGTGGTTGGACTCTTTGCTGGTAATTGCTGCATTGTTACCAATGTATGTACAGTCACCAGCATAAATATATTACTATGGACAGCCGTGCAAAAACAAATGATGCTCCATTGGGCTCATAAGTATGTGACGACATTACCTCAGTAAAAATATGTGATGCTTTTAGTACGGCATAAACAAGGGTGTCCTGTCCATGTAGGGGAAAAAAATAAATTCGTCCTGCACTTTCGCAAGAGGTGTCAAAATTTGCGTAATTTTACACAGATTACGTATAAAGTAGAAAAAATACAATTATGTTTCATCTTTAGGGCTCTACCGCACCTTGAAGTTTTGAAAATTTTACGTTTTTACAGATCTAAACAATGGGCCTAAATTAATACGAAAATTAAGTTTAAAATGTATTTTATTATTGAAATTAATAAAACAAACCACAGGAAAACAGAAAACGTAAAAAGAGCTTATAATCAAAAAGGAAAAACTTAGAATTTAAACTTATTTATGTGTCCAAAATTTGGCATTTCTGCTCGAGATTGCAACCTGGTTCTAATAAATCCATGTTTTGAATTAGCGTCAGTTACACTTTGTGAGGCCTCTGTTACCAGTTTAACACATCTTTCCACAGATTGTGTGTGACAAGGAAAGTCGTCAATTTCCAAGCTCTTATCTTTTGCCACGATTTGAAGGTCCTCATTAGAAATATGGCGAAGAACCGGCGGTGCTGTAACATGCAACTCGTGCCACACAATAATTTCCGTGTAATCTCTAGCCAGAGAAGTTAATATTGGGTGGTTTAAATACCCTGCGTTTTGTGTTACTTTCAGCTTCTCTAGCTTTTATTATTTTTCGCAAAGCCAGCTCCCGAATATGGTCTCTATCATCAAACAACATACTGACAAGTAGATGTTCTGGGTGCGCAAAAAAAGCATTTCTTTCGATAACAGAATCCACAACAGATTTTATATTTTCAGGTAAAAATCGAGAGAACATAATCAGTTGAAAAATGTGTTTAGCTCCGTCTTTAAAAGACGTATTTTGCTTGATTAGGAACCAAATCGGAGCGTATACTTTAACAACGTAGTTGACAAGCAATTGCAAATTTTCTGATGGATTAAGAGTACTTATGTAAAGAATCCGGAATATGCTCTAGGACCCGAAGTGCGACCATCTAAGTTTAAGAATAAATGACGAAGGGGTAACTCATTGGCATGAAGCATACATACACACCATTGTAACGGTCTCTCCAAATACTCCTCTAGATATTGAATCACGCCTCCCTTCCAACCGGTGTTAGTTGCAGTTCCGTCACATCCAACGCAAATCACGTCATCTAAATTCCAACCTTGACCCTCTATTAAATTTGTGATCGAGGTAATAATTCCCTTTGCAGTTCCACGACTTGGCGTTGTGTGTCCTAAATAAACTGATCCAGGTTCTGCTAAAATTGAGATGTGTTCTTCTGAAACTTCTTTGCGATGGTAACGATCCCCTATTTTCTCATTTATCAGAGTCTTATCTTTTCGTCCATCAAAGTAAATGCTTTTTATAACAATACTCCCAATATTTTTTGAAGCTTCTGTTCGAGCTTTAGATACAGCTCTGTGGATCTTGTTTTTATCAATAACCAGAGTTAAATCTTCGCTAGAAACCAAGCCGATGTCAGCCAAAACCGCAGAAGTAACGGCGGCAGCAGATCGTGTCGATAAGCCGTATCTATCACAGACCTTAGCAACTGTTGGCAAAGGCAATGTATTCCGATTCGCGGTTGAAGTCGATGGTGTCTCTGCCCAGGGCGTGTTTGTCGGAGATGCCTCTGTTATCGGATAACTTTCTGGGGAAGATTCACGCACCGAATCTTCATCAGAGTTTTCTGTGATACATTCGGTTTCTTGGGTGAAACACGACTTTTTTGCTGCCCTTATTGACTCTTCAACTTGTCTCTGCTGACGTTTCATTAATCTAGCCGTTTCTTTCTTATCAACACCGCTTATAAACATTTTCCTGTCATTTCTCTGATCCAACAAAAAACTTCTCTCATTGATGGGAACTTTTTTAGGTTTTAAACACGAACAAGATTTAAATGAAGTGCATTTACAAGCAGCAATGTCAAAAAGCTTGTCACATAACTCCAAAAAAATACTTTAGTTTGTTCTCAAAGCTATCATTTCGTTTGCTTTTCGGGTATCTTTTCAAATGGAGATACTTTTCAAAATAGGATTTTAATAATTGAATAATTCATTCCTTAGTAACAATTGGAATCGAAGTTTTGGTCCAAATGTTTTTGATATCTTCATAAACAATCGCATATGTATCTGAATTGCATGGATCCTTTCCTTTACTTCAACTTCAGTTCGTTCTTGACAAACAAAATAAATTTAATGACGTCCCTTATAATTGGTAGCTGCCGATCGTTAAGTCTTGTGTATGGTCCTAATATAGCACAAATAGTCTCACTAAGCCTCGAACTCATTATTTAAAATCCACAAAATCCACTTTTTACTCTGTTACAATCGCAACTATACTTTTATATCAAAATAATACTTTGGCAACAAAGAAACCACTCGCGAGACAAGTCAAAAAATCCTCGAAACGAGTTGAAACTTGACGGAATTTGCAGGATGAAACCTAACAAATTCTAAGTCGCTGGTAACTTGTTGCTGCATGCAAATCAAAACGTTGTGTATGTATTACAACTAAATAGAAAGAACAGTTTTTTATTTAATATTTCAGTTCAGAAGCCTAAATTAAGGATAGCAAAATATTACTATAAAAATGTATTTTTTTTTAAACTTTGAAGAAAAGTAGAACCCTAAAGATATAGTTTTATTTATAAAATTATTTTCGAAATCTACGATGAATTTCGCAAATTTGAAGAGGTTAACGCAAGTTAAGGAAAACAAAAAAAATATTTTCGGGACACCCTAAAAATTTACATCGTTACACCGTAACAGCATAAATATCGGATCAGGTCGCTCAAAAATAAATGATGTTCCATTGGGCGTATAAGTAAGTGATGATATTACTTTGGTAAAAATATGTGATGCTTTTTGGACGGCATAGACATCGTTACACTGCATCAGTATAAATATCGGATCGGCTCGATCAAAAACTATTTGATTACCTATAAAAATCAAAATTATGTGACCATCGCTCACCGGCATAAATATCTCCAGGGGACCGATTTTTGACTTTCGAGCGCTCGAAAGTTTCACTCGAAAGTGACATGAAATGGTATTTTTGACTTGCGAGCGATAGAAAATATGAACACGAGTGGTTTGTGGCATTCGTTTTGAATTCTATCGATAGAAAGTATAATTTGACATCTTTCAAATCTGTTGGGTATATACACACGAAGCATAAACAAACCTAGCACAATGCCATAGACATCCACAGACGAGAAAGCGTTTCATTTTTCCTACATTTATAACCAGTCAAGAATTTGTAAAATAAGCGTAAAAAAATCTTATTGACACTGAAATATTAAATTGCTTGCTATGATTTCATCTTTTGTTAGCTTCACACATTTATTCGCAATTAAAATATGAATTAAAAAAACCGGTAAAACATCGATTTTCTGAGTATAATGAAACAAGTTCCAACTTAACAATACTATTTAGTCAATCCCTCAGTTTCGAGAGAGAATCTCAAAAATATGGAATTTGGGACCATTCGAAAATAAATCGTGAAAAATTTTCACATTCGAATATTTTCTACCGCTCGCTTTTGAAATCAAGCGCTCGAAAGTCAAAAATTGGTCCCCAGGTCGCCACACCACCGGTAACATCTATCTGGGGGTCCTCACGGTAACATTGTAATTGCAATCTTGTCGAATAACTATAGGGTGCCTTTTATGTTTAGTATTATGTCCTCGAGTGAGGACTGGGGGATAGATGCTGGTCTAAAATTATTATTAACTTAAAACAAATAATAAGGCACAAAATAAAAATAAAAATTAAACCCGAAAAGAATATAAAAAGTGTTATCTCTATGTATTCGACTGAGATTTGAACCCGTGATCTCTGAATGCTACTGAGACCACAACCAACCCCTGACAAATGGCTCTAAATTTGGCTTCACTTAGCTTTCGCTATGATGTGTCAGGCGCTTCGACGATTCTGTTGAAAAGAAAATAAGTTACAGTTGACCGAGAGGCACCTGTCAAATGATTGAAGAGAAAAACGTGAGATAGACATATGCAATGACAAGTCTGCACCGTTTTCGTGAATTGTCAAATCACTTTACACAATTTACGTCTCTATGCCAGCCAGGAAGGTAAGAATCGTTTTTGCAGATCGATTACATATTTTTGAACCTCTCAGATATTATTATGGGTACCCTCTATGACGTCGAATGTATAGTGACGCCGAATTTTGTTTTCGCATATTTTTTCTCCAGCTTAAAGGTAAATGTTTTTTTTTTGTGTAATCCTTGTAGAATAGGTACAGTAGGTTAGGTAAGGCTTAATTTATAACTTTCAAAAAAGTCAACGGTATCATTAGTATTAACGGTGCGGCGGTCCACCTGTCGTCCGATGCCTATGCTTTCACAGAGGGATAGATATTTATGCCGGTGAGAGATGGTCACATAATTTTGATTTTTATAGGTAATCAAATAGTTTTGATCGACCCAATCCGATATTTATGCTAATACAGTGTAACGATGTTTATGCCGTCCAAAAAGCATCACATATTTTTACCAAAGTAATATCATCACTTACTTATGAGCCCAATGGAAAATCATTTATTTTTGAGCGACCCGATCCGATATTTATGCTGTTACGGTGTAACGATGTTTATGCCGTACTAAAAGCATCACATATTTTTACCGAGGTAATGTCGACACATACTTATAAGCCCAATGGAGCATCATTTGTTTTTGCACGGCTGTCCATAGTAATATATTTATGCTGGTGACTGTACATTACGACTACAAATACACTATACATTAGCGCTATTATTTGCATTAGCTGGTTTTAACGCCAGCATAACGCTGGCACTGAAGTGGCAGTGGGCGGGACACATTGCACGCAGGACTGATGGCCGATGGGGTCAGAAGGTTCTTGAGTGGCGTCCGCGGACCGGGAGACGAGCTGTAGATAGGCCTTCAACAAGATGGAGTGACGACCTTGTAAGGATCGCGGGAACGCGGTGGACGCGAAAAGCACAAGACCGGTCTGAGTGGAGAGCCTTGGGGGAGGCCTATGTCCAGCAGTGGACGTCTTTCGGCTGACATGATGATAACGCTGAGTTGGAATCATTTCGTGACTACAGGTATTTTGTCTATTTCAGTATATTGTTGAGTTTTGTTTGTATGTCACTACTAAATATTTTTGCTTTCTTTTCTTTCTTTACAAATATCTACGATTTTTTTAACCCCAAGAAGACGAAACAACAAAGTGGGGGCAGAATACAGAGTTTTCATACATACATACATACATACATACAAATAAAACAAGGCAACTTACCGTCGTGACGACAGATTTCAAAATCGTTGTGTAGCTATTCTACTTGTGGGAGGACCTTGTGCAGGGTCCGTCCGGGTTGGTACCACCATCTTATCCATTAACCTACCGTCAAAAGCAGGGTTCGCATTGTTGTGTTCCGGTTTAGGGATAAGACACCCGGTGAAATGACTAGCATAGAGGCATTCCATCTTAGTCCTCAGGGTTGGCAACGCATTTGCAGTCTTGTGAATGCGAATGTCTATGGGTCACAGTTTCCACTTACCATCAGGTGGCCTGCGTGCTCGTTTGCCAACCCAAGCCATAAAAAAATATAAGTATCAAAGAGTGCCATTATTAATTAAATAAATGCTAAATTTGGTTTGTTTGTTTAGTCTTCGCACGCCCGAAACCAATATCAAAATTAATAAAGGTTCGTTAACAGATAGGTACTCACAAGGAGGGTATTTTTGTCGCCCTGTACCTAGCAATGGATGTGATCTTTGTTCCCTTAAGGTTCTGAAAGAATCACTGCGAAATCGCGGTAGACCCCTATTAATAATTTTATTAATTCCATAAGTTTCTGTCCAAAATCTTAATGATCGTAAAAACCACTCACGATATGATGATGCTTCAGTCTGCATGCTCTGGCTCTTTCGACCGCAGTGCACTTAGGCTGAAGCCAGACGAGCGTATTTTGAGTTGTGAGTCGCGTAATTTCTGCTCCTCCATTCATCATACTAGGTACTACTACTACTATGAAACTGAATGGAGGAGCAGAAATTACGCGACTCACAACTCAAAAAATACGCTCGTCTGGCTTCAGCCTTACTTCATCACGTGTGCGACTCACGTCGGCCGCACTACATTATTGCAAAACGCGTAAGTAACATTTTAAATAAGGAGCAAAATGCACCTTTTTAATAAGACGGTAAGGTTTATTTTGCTCTATCATAAGTTTGTTAGTTACGTGGTTTTGCATTATCACCGACGATTCGCTGTTCTGTTGAACCGTACATGATATCGCACCATCAGAACAATACTGACCTAAATCAGAAAATTTTAAATTTCGATTCATTAATTTAAAACTTGATGTTGGAAAGCTGGAATTTTGAATTAGGTCACTATATATTGTTCTGAACTCTAACTGTTTAACAAGTTTTTAAAGTTGTAGGTAATTCTGTAGCTTTGCCTACCCCACTCTGGGATTACAGACGTGAAGGTATGTATGTATGTATGTGATATATTCTATCTTGGCAGATACTTGTTTCGGTGGGTAACGGGGTCTCTGTCGGAGGATTAAGATATGCAAGTTGACAGTTGATTCCTACCGAATGCCTAATCTATGTTATTATTACTTCTTTATCTTTTATTTACTTAATGTTAACTAGCAGTATGTTTAGAGCAATTCCTCTTATAAGATATTGTGTCAGTGTAACGCGTTGGAGATTTGTACAAGCTCTATAAGCAAAATAAAAATGCATAATTGGCCAATGTTCTGTTAAAATCTAAAACTTGTCATACACTGTAATTTGTACTGTTGATTTATTGTGTAATAAATAAATAAGTATTATGATATAATGCTATAGACTTTAATAACATAGGTACTACAATTAAAAGTTAAAACTAAACTTTAAATTAAAATTAAACTAAGCTACTCAAATTAAAATAAAACTAAGCTACTCAAATATTAAAGATGTAAATAATAATCACCACTATAAAAAGAACACCCCCTCTAACAGGTCCGCTCGCGGCATGGTCCCTATGACACTGAATCAAAAATTAAACTGGTCAAGCTTTTGTTGCCCATTGTACTTTTTTGTGCAAATTCATTATCTGCTTATCGAAATCAAACTAACGTCTTGCGAACTGTATTCTGAAAAAAAAAAAAAACAGTAAAAGTATCAAGATTCATCAGCAACATGCTTCATCAACACTGTACCAAGCATATTTCACTTCTATACAAAGCGACAAAGTAGGTCCGATCAACACGTAAAAGTATTGAATACATATAAAATATATGTATAATGCTGGCCGAACGCGCCTAAATAAACCATATTAACTCCTATTGAAAGTTCATTTTTCGTAGTTTACTGCGAACGTATAGTTATACCTACGTTTGCTCGCTCGAACGGTAGGGTTGTCAACACATTGAAAATATTAATATAAATTAACAGGTACACATTATGAGAAAAACAGTTACTTGAATAATCAAAATATTATATATATATATATATATATATTTATATATATTTATTTGATGTACACGCTTGATTGTTACTTTTACATTCTGTTTAACATTAAATAACTATTAACTATAGGTTTCTTCGAATCAAAACTCGTTTGCAGAAATATTGAGGTTATGTGTCAAACAGTACTGATTTGTTTGTAAACAAATAATTCTATCATTTCTATTGACCCCGAATTTAGATAATTCAATATTTCTATCTTGATGAACACTGTTTCGTGTTGATTGATCACTTCAATATACTTAGGTATATCATCTTATATGTATAAATACAAATAAATTGCAACTACTGACCTTTCCTCGTTCACCGGCAAAGAGAAAAACGTTTCCTTTTTATTATTTTTGGTTCTCTTGTGTAAACACCCACTCACACAGCAATAATGAGTCATTTTTTTAAATTATACATTCACCAAAATAATTCAAAGAAACAACAACACACCACACACATCTAACCGAACTTGACGTAATGACTAGAATGTACCTACTACCACAGATTAAGTAAGAGTGTACTACTCGCCTACTTGCATCTCGCTTGACGTGTCTCGACCATGTCTCGACACTCAAAAACCGGTCGAGCGAGTTGACATCGCCGCGCGCGGGCATCCTTGATGTATTAGCATCGGCAACTATGTTCCGTCAGGCGGTGATTATCGGACGTACCTCGCTCAGATAAATATCTGTTACGTAGTAACTCTTACTTAATCTGTGACTGTACATACATACATTACGTCGCTGCGATAGCTCTCGGCTCAAAAAAAATAAATCCAACCCACTATAGATTGCTACAAGCATGCAGGGGCAATTAAATAATGAAACTGAGCTCTTAATATTGCATTGTCCTCGGATTACCATATCGTCGTTGATACTGCTAAACCGCGTAACTAACAAATTTAGGATAGAGCAAAATAAACCTTACCGTCTTGTTAAATAGGTGCATTTTACTCCTTATTAAAAATGTTACTTACGCGGATTGGCAGTTTCACCGACGATATCGTACCTTTAGAAAGATAGTGACCCAATTCAAAATTTCAAAATTTCAGCTTTCGAACTTTAAGTCATAAATTGATTATGATAGAGCCCTAACTCGAAATTTCCGAATTATGTCACTATTGTTCTAAAGATGCGATATGTACTCCACGGGTGTCTCTCAGGATCTCTAATAGCATTAATAACGTTTGTCCTAACGCTCTCTTTATCCGAAGTATTGTGTGTTATAAACTGGTTTTCAGCTGAGACATATATTTTTTTAAGTTTAAAAAAAATACCTTCGTTTAGGTTAGGTTAGGGTTGTTTGTGACGACACTAAAAAAATCAGGTGTATATATACACTTTACCCTACGCACGCAAAAGTTAGTAATTTTTTCTGTTTTTGTGTCATTTATGTTGGATAAACTGATAAAAAAACATGTTTTTTTTACTTTTTGGTCTCTCATTCTTAAAAGTGTACATATAATTCTACTTTTAATATTGCATAAGTTTAGCAAAAAACTTAAATTTAAATTACCTATCTCAGAAATGGTTCACTTTTGCATAGGGTATTATGGGACCACAATGATTGCAAATGACCTCTCCCATAACCCTAGAGGGGAATAGATCGACTTACCAATAACCCTGTATATAGGCTTTACTTTAGGATAAACGAAATTTCGGAAAAACGATTCATTCAGACACATACAGACCCGTATTCTTGATTTGCATTTTGCTAGACATGTTGTGATAAACTTATTTTACCACTGAGCGAGAAAAACCTTAGTGTTTCCTTATTGGTTTCCTTTGTTTATCCTGTGACAATTTTAGACTTAATAAACACGTTTTCTTTTCTTCGTTAAAGGGCAAATAATCGCCCGGCAACTTTGCGGAGCATCGTATAATTTGGGACGTAATGGCGCGCAAAAGGCGCCCCCCCGCGGCGCATTTGCGAAACAATCATGCTTAATGCTCCGAAGCTATTTTGTGATTCACTTTTTGGAGATCCGCCCTAAGGTTCCGTACCCACATGACGGCAAACGGAATCCTAATGGTAAAACTTCGTTGTCCGTTCGTCTCCTAACTTTAAAGATCGTTGCCAACCATTTGCTGCGTGCAGTGTACAAGGGAACGTAGTTGCAGTCTTAGGGTTGTCTTGGGATGTTACTTGTGATGTCTCAGAATCTTTACCATGAGTTACAATTCGTACTCGCTAGCGAAACGAAAGCTCTGTCCCTCGCAGACCTGGCAGTATTCTTATAGAGTGCTTGAGACACATGGTAAGGGTATGGTATTAAAATAAATGGAAGTACCATCAGGCCTGTGTGCTCGCTAGCCGACTTCTTGCCCTAAAAAAATCCGCAGCCATTCTTGATCTGATCTTGAGCCATATGTCCAGTCTCAGATCTTCAGGTCACTCTATTCTTAACTGCGGTAATTACAGCTTCACGATTTCACTTTGGTAATTTTTAGCCCTAAAACTATAATTATTTTAGCCGCTTTAGTAGTTACGTCCTGTTGCAACATTTTATACATACATACATAAACTCACACCTTCATTCCCAGAGGGGTAAGCAGAGCTACAGAATTACCAAGCACTCTTAAATAAGTTATTGATAATTTTGTAACCACGTTTTGCACAATCAGGCTAAGATGTTTACCAGCGTATTAGTGACAGGTTGCAAGCCCATCGCCTAAGAGTACTAGAAGTCTTTATTATTCCCTTAGTCGCCTCTTACGAAATCCACGAGAAGACATGGGGTGGCACTATTCTAACCCGGTCACCACACAGAATAATTAAATGAATAATAAATTATTTTATAGAATAATTAAAAGTAAAAATGTTTTGGGGTGGCCAGTGTTACCGTCTAACTAGGGCATACGTAACTAAGAGAGACAAAGATAGAACGCCTCTATGCCTCTATACTGGTTACCAGTTGGTGTTATAAGTACAATCAGCAATAAAGCCTGTCATTAAAAATGTTTTTTTTCCGGGACTTTAAATAAGGAAGTCGTTTTGGTCGCGGAAAAGGACATTATTTCAGTAAACTGCGACAGATATGGGGGTATTAATCGTGGCGGTGAACGGAACAATAAAACCTTACAAGAAAAGAGTAAAGCTGTCCTTTTTTAAGTTAAAGTACCACATAAAGCGGGTCCGATTTGTATGAAGGCGGGGCAGGGTTCGTAGTTTAAAGGTATTTTTCAAGCCATGGAGAACGCAAACGGGTATACAGGCCACGTAAGCCAAGATTCTACATACCTACATACACTCTATCTCTCTCCTGTTTTCCTGCAGCAGCTTAACTACGCAAGCTATTTGATATTATATTTACATACTTGCTCATTGAACACAAAACGGACACATTCAAAATATTTTTCTCTTGCATTGAAAACTTTATACGAACAGCTTCTAATTTTAAAATTCAACATGACTGATTTTGGAATGTGTCCGTTTTGTGTTCAATGAACGTACATAAACTCACGCATTCATTCTCAGAGTGGGAAAGGCAGCGCTACAGAATTTCAGACAACTAAAAATTTGTTGATAATTCTGTAACCACATTTTGCACAGTTAAGCTAAGATGTTTACCAGCGTATCAGTGACAGGTTGCAAGCCCATCGCCTAACAGTACTACAAATCTTTATTCGCTTATACACTGTGATTTTTTTTTGGTGATCAGGTACCAATTTTTCTAATGCCGTTATTAATGGCCATCACGTTTAAGTCGCAGTTACATGAAACAAAACTTATTTTTTTATGTATTTTTTTTATTTTGAAAATAACTAATAATATTGTTTAGTCCATGAGTTTACAACCTCTTTCAAAAGATAGTACTTAAATTTAAAGACAGTGAACTAATTATTAGTAAAAAAATGTAAGTAAGTAATATCTGTAAAATTTACCGCCAAAGCGATGGCACTTGACGTATCTACTTCACTTCAATAATTAATGTAGGATGTCCATGTATCCAGTGGTGATTGGGTTTAACAATATCATTAACCTTAATAACATACATACATAAACTCACGCCTTCATTCCCAAAGTGGGGTAGGCAGAGCTACAGAATTACCAACAACTTTTAAAACTTGTTGATAGTTCCGTAACCACACTTTGCATAATTTAGGCTAAGATATTTACCAGCGTATTAGTGACAGGTTGCAAGCCCATCGCCTAACAGTACTACAAGCCTTTATTCCCTTAGTCGCCTCTTACGACATCCACGGGAAGAAATGGAGTGGTACTATTCTAACCCGGCAACCACACGGGGGAACATTAATAAATTTAAAAAAAAACAGTAATTAAACAGTGAGTTAATTGTTTGAGACATTAACCATTAAATTCCATTTTTGTTGCTTATTAATAAATTTCAACTCCTGATCACCGATAAAAAATCGCCGTGTATAGTCGCCTCTTACGACATCCACAGGAAGACATGGAGTGGCACTATTCTAACCCGGCAACCGTACGAGGTAATATTCAAGGCGATAAAAACCATGTTGTCTTTGTCTGTTATGGTATTGTTTTGATAGCTCTTATTTACTTGACTTGACTTATTCCCCGTGTGGTTGCCGGGTTAGAATCTAGTGCCACTCCATGTCTTCCTGTGGATGTCGTAAGAGGCGACTATACACGGCGATTTTTTATCGGTGATCAGGAGTTAATAAATACTATAGTTCAAAATATAATAATTTGGTACCTACTTGAGTACTTCTGGAACCGGAGGGCCATGGCAGTAGCAAACTCCAGCTAAATATATAAAAATAAACCTATACATCTCCATTACAGATCAGTTTACCCTACACTGAATGGCAATATCTCAGACAAAATACCAGTACAAATTGCAACCTAGTTGTAAACAAAACAGAGTTGAAGTTGCTTTAGCTAGTAAATTATATATATTATTTTTGCTTAGGAGCGCGGACAGATAGGCTACTTGTATTCATTTTTAAATTAAACATGGCGTGCACAATCTGATACCGACTTACAGGCAGATTTTTATCTGACATGGACTATGATGTGCACGTGTTAAATACATACCTATATAGTACATAAATATCAGGGGATATCAGGGGACAATGGCACACCAATTGACCTAGTCCCAAAATAAGCTCTAGGCTTGTACTATTGGGTAACGATATAAATACTTATATATAGAAATATATACTTAAATACATATAAAACATCTAGGACTCAGGAACAATTATTTGCACCCTTACCGGGATTTGAACCCAGGACCGCTAGCTTCGTAGGCAGGGTCACTACCAACTAGGCCAGCGCGTCGTCAAAACGAAGCATATAATTACACTGCACTTTGTTAAAAAGTAGGACTGGACGTTACATCCTGCGTTTATAAACGACTGCAGAAAACCAGAAATTAAAGATTTTGTATAGGATTGATTCAAGCTCTGCTATCGTACGCTCGCGTTATCATTCCACACAATTCGAGATTTCTACTTGTTTACGTGTACGTTTGTTTGTAGAGTGGCGTAAATAAATAAATAAACATACGGGTTGTCTTATCTCCACATTAAAACAACAAAAAAAATTACAGACCATAAAACAACAATAAAACACATTTCTATGCCAAATCCTTTACAATCCGTGGTGTCCAACTTTGGAATGAGCTTCCGTTGTCCTTAAGACAATCACCTTCTGTAGTCGCTCTAAAGCGACATTTAAAAACGTGGCTGAATGAGTCGTGAAGCCAAGTTCCTATAATGATTATAGTTATTCATATATTATATATCTATCTATATAATATAAATATTATATTATATGTGTAATTTATATGTAGGCACCTAAGTTTATTATATTACTTTGAGTACCTACTGGTTTATTCGTTTAGTATTTATTTATTTATAAATATTATCATCTGCTTTTGATATTTTTTGTGCAAACTTGTATGTGTCTAACCCTATGCATTGTCCTAACTCATTAACTTCAGGGTTAGCTGGAAAAGATCCCATTTAGGGATAAGTTCACCTTTGTACATTAATTTAATATTTATATTGTAATATTTATATTTTTGTGCAATAAAGAGTTTACATACATACATACATACCACTCGTTAAATCGATATTACTTTCAAAGTAAGTTCTTTTAAGTATTATTGTATTTAATAATTGAAAAAATGACCTTCTGCTGGAGTTTCTTGCGGCGCTTCTTCTCCGCAATGATGGTCTTGTCCGAAGCGCTAGTAGATTCACTCCTTATTACCGAGACGTGTAAAAGAGCCCTCATGTGGCCAATTTACTGAAAAAATATTTTGTATTTTGAATTGAATTCTTATTTTTATTGTTTGCCAATAGTAAATAGTACGCAAATAAACGTTTTATCTATCTATCTATCTATCTTATCATTAACCACATGGTAGAGGGTAAGGCAAGTACTCCGCCGTCACATTGTGGTCTCTCCCTCAATACCCACTTGGTGGTTAGTTCTCACATGGTTACATCGAAACCAAACGATCCTGGATGAAAATAATAATAAATGAATTACTTGTGGGAGGACCTTGTGCAGGGTCCGTCCGACTTGATACCACCATATTATCCATTAACCTACCGCCAAGCAGCAGTGCTCGCATTGTTGTGTTCCGGTTTGGGGATAAGACAGCCGGTGAAATGACTAGCATAGAGGCATTCATTAGTCCTCAGGGTTGGCAGTGCATTTGCAGTCTTGTGAATGCTAATGTCTATGGGTCACAGTTTCCACTTACCATCAGGTGGCCTGTGTGCTCGTTTGCCTTCCCATGCCTTAAAAAAAAGAAGCGAACGATGCGACGTAATCCATTATTTGTCTATTATGATATATCCAGAGGTCCCGATATTGCCGTGTTTCGCGAATCACACTCATTCGTCATACGCAACAAAATATACGGCGGCAATAATCCCCAATCGCACCAATATCGACTTTTATGACGAACGTCCGTCCGTTAATGTCCAACTCGGACCCGTAAGTCATCGAGATATATGACAAGGGGGGGTAATGGACGATGACGGTAACTTATCGAATGGGGTCCATTTGCAACGTTAAAAGATGGCGGACGTGTAATTTATTTAGACTTTAATTTTTGGGTAATTAGGTGTTCAAAGTGCTTTTCTGATAGTGATTTGTACTTTTTATGCCTTTGTGTCGCACAGTGATTGAAGACTTGGACTTATTTCGTGTATCTAGCATCTTTCTTCTCGTTTCAAGTGGACTCGCAGTGGTGCAGAGGTTAAAACTATCTTGACCTCTGACCTACAAATCAGCGTACAACGTTGCCCCAAATCTTCCTAGAGAAGATTGGATTGTGTTTTATTGCTATATTGATTTATACTTATATATACTTGACACTGGCGAAATCACTTCACGTGGAAACGCCATATCCCCGCGGTAGTAGCTGTTCAAGTCGCCGCGGGGGCAAAAAGGAAGAAGAAGAAGAACTTACCGAATAATATACAGGGCGTCCCACGGCTATGCCACATGGAAGGAAAGTACCTTGAATATTGTAGATAGAACATTTTACTGAAAGAAGACATTAATTTAATTTAAAAAACAATTTAAACTGCATTCATAGATTTTTTAATAATTACATGCTTGAACCGGGAATCGAACCCGTTACACGAGAAAAATAATTACCCTGTAGTTTTATCATACCGATCGAAAGGCTTCACCATAAGGATAATTTTTTGCTAAATAACATAGTGTCAGAAATAAAAGGAAGACCATGAATTTTAACATTTATTGTGATTTTTTTGTGAGCGAAATAATCAAAAGAGTGCGACTTTGTATTCAACAGGAAGGGACTCGTTTTGAGCATTTGATAAATTGATAAATTTTGTATTAAAAATGTTAAAATTCATGGTCTTCCTTTTATTTTTGACACTATGTTATTTAGCCAAAAATAATCCTTATGATGAAGCCTTTCGATCGGTATGATAGAGCTACTGGGTAATTATTTTTCTCGTTTAACGGGTTCGATTCCCGGTTCAAACATGTAAGTATTGAAATATCTATGAATGCCGTTTAAATTGTTTTTTAAATTCAAATAATGTCTTCTTTCAGTAAAATGTTCTATCTACAATATTTAAGGTACTTTCCTTCCATGTGGCATAGCCGTGGGACGCCCTGTATACCTATTTTTTTTTAAATACAATTCTGTAGTTTCGGGTCATGGTCAATTTTCGTCTTCTTTCATGAATAAGATCCAAATTATGTATTTTGAAAAAATTACTAAAATATATTTGAGATCCTCATAACGAGCCCTTTCATTTGATTTGATACGATCTACGACAGTAAAGTATGCAAAACTTTTTAATTTATTTCTTTATTTGCCCCCAAAAATAACAATTATTTAAAAAAATACTTTGCCTGTGCTTGGGTCATAGGATAACACAAATGTGCGCAATATTCAGCAGCCGTGGTCCTGACGGGCTATATTAACGACACGCTGGTGGGTGATGATTGTGGTTCTCTTTAGAGCCGCAGACGGCGGGTTCGAAGCGTCGCTGATGGCTCTTGAGGCGTGAAATTATGAACAACGGTTGATTTGAAATTTGAACTGATTTAATCACAGTAAACACTTATCACGATATACAGTAAAAATATGAAATATGCTTGAAATATGCGTCCGCACGCTCGTGAATTGACAGGGCGGAAGCGAAGTAGTAACCAAAAACAAACATAGATTTTAAATCTATACATAAACTAGATTCCTAGACTATGGTTATAAGGCCGGCGACAGACAACCACACATTATTGATAAATTACACGATGATATAAAAATAAATAAAAACATGTTAATTTTCCGTTAACAACAATACTACCAAATTTTATCTGATTCAGTCGAGTAGATTCGGAGTAAATTGGCTGTGACAGACGGACAAACAGACAGACAGACGCACGAGTGATCCTCCCTTTAACGGTCGTTGGCACCTGTCACACTTTTCAAAAATAGAACTACAACGTTAATTCATAAGACTCATGTTAATTTTAATATGGTGGTCAAATATATGCCCGTTGACCGCTAAAGGGGCATTCCGCAGTGCATTTTTTGTACGGAACCCCCGATGTCATCATCATCATCATGTCAGCCGAAAGACGTCACTGCTGGACATAGGCCTCCCCCAAGGCTCTCCACTCAGACCGGTCTTGTGCTTTTCGCATCCACCGCTTTCCCGCGATCCTTACAAGATCGTCACTCCATCTTGTTGGCGGCCTACCCACAGCTCGTGTCCCGGTCCGCGGACGCCACTCAAGAACCTTCTGACCCCATCGGCCATCAGTCCTGCGAGCGATGTGCCCCGCCCACTGCCAGTTCAGTTTAGCTATTCTTCGGGCTATGTCAGTAACCTTAGTTCTACTGCGGATATCATCATTTCTGATTCTTTTTGTTGCAGAAAAACCTGGGCAGGGGTTAAAATAACGAGTGTTCATTAGTTACGCTTTCAGTGGACGGTTATTTCTGGCGGTGACCGTACTACTGGTGACCGCGCACAGAGGTCACCCGTTCCCTGCCAAGAAATACGCGGTTTGTATGGACTAGAGAAAGTTTGGCAATTTCTTATTACTTGTAAGTTGTAACTGGAGAATCCGAGATTGTACAGGTACTAAGTACAGAACGTTCTAGACTAGGTTCCACGAACACGTTAAATCGTTAACAGCATTTAATTATGTATTATATTGCCGTGTGGTTGCCGGCTTAGAATTGTGCTACTCCATGTCTTCCCGTGGAAGTCGTAAGAGGCGACTAAGGGAATAAAGGCTTGTTGTACTGTTAGGCGATGGGCTTGCTACCTGTCACTAATATACACTGTTAAACATCTTAGCCTAATTGTGCAAATTGTGGTTACAGAGTTATCAACAAGTTTTTAGATTTGTTGGTAATTCTGTAGCTCTGCCTACCCCTCTGGGAATGAAGGCGTGAGTTTATGTATGTATGTAATTGTCTGTATATTATTTACATCATGCCGTACGATTAAATAATAAATTACCTACCTTTAAGAGAAGTTATTTTGTTGTGACTTTTATGTATGTATGTATGTATGTATGTGTATTTTGTACATTTTTGAAGGCGGTTTTTTGCTTTTTAAAACAATTATTTTATTTTACACTTCTTAGTGATCATAATAAGCTTATGTGGTCCCACTTCTTAGTTGATGTGAAACTTTAAGACTTTTCGAGCTCGCCGCAGGCAACGCCGTGTGAAAGTTATAGTCATATTTAAACAATTAGGTAAATGTTGTTCGTTGTAGTCGCTCAACTATCTTAATCGAGATATCTTATCGCCAACCTTGAAATCGGTACCGTTGAGGAGTTCCGATGGCCATATGTGGTCTCCATCATCAGTTCCACTACACCTAATGATAATGTCTGAATGCAAATGCTAGACTTGTTACTAAAAATACTAAAATCGCTATATGTTTGCCTACAATATTTTTGAGGAGTTCCTTCAATTCCTCGCTTATTCCCTCATCAGATTCAGATTTGGTGACAATGGTACCACTTCAAAAGTATACTCTACCAAACCAAATAATCACTACATAGTTTAAAACAAAGTCGCTTGCGCTGTCTGTCCCTATGTATGCTTAAATCTTTAAAACTACGCAACGGATTTTGATGCGGTTTTTTTTAATAGATAGAGTGATTCTTAAGGAAGGTTTATATGTATAATACATTCCATGCGGGCGAAGCCGCGGGCGGGTCGCTAGTAATTTATAAAATCGGTCGACAATTGACGAAGAATCTTATTGTATAATGTACCTATATTGTACCAATGTAAACTCGATGAAAGCCAGATGACCGAGATGATGTAACCGGAGGACGTCACGCAAGCCCTGACTTTGATCTCCGCTAATTGGGGGCGAAGTCACCTGGCACTCTCTTCCAGTGAACTGACGCGGTACAGTTCTATAGGAAAAACACCTCTTAAACTTCTGTGTTTAACACATATTTAAGAAATAAAAAAGTAGGAAAAACATTAATAAAAAACAGGCTAAGAGTATGTCGGACCGTGCTCAACAATTTTTATTTTACGACTTTGTCGGCTTGATTCAATAGTATACGCCAAAATACAGCTTTTTAGTAAGTAACTACCTACCAATAGTCTCTGACTTTAACCGCGAACAGACGGACAGAGGGCACATGGCGAAATTATAAGGATTTCTTATTGATTATGGAACCCTAAAAAGGAAAACGTAACAGAGATATAGTTATATTAAACTGTATTTGTAGTTTACAAGCCCTTCGTGAACAAATCAATATCGGGGGATAATACACACAAATTAACCTTGTCGCAAACTAAACTATATGGTTACTAGACCACGATTAACAAAGGTACAATATAGAGAAACACACACTTAAATACAAAGGAAAACTCAAAGACTTAAGAGCATTGTGAAGTTAAAAATTTCCATAGAAAATGCAAAAACGTTTCTCCACCCTTTACCCTAGTCCGATTTTTACGAATTTTGAATATGTTGTAAATATCATGAAAAACATCTGACCGTTTTGCTTTCCACGAAAATACTTCGCAAACACACATACCCACACATACACAAACATATATACATACACACACATGATTATTCTTAAGTTTAGTTCTAATTTAACTAGCAATATATGTATCCTTCCATGATTTTATACAACATTGTTACGCAATAACATTTAAGCCTTTAATCACTGTTTGAACTGCATAAGAGTAGGTATAATGATTTTGTGTTAAATAACACTGGCTGTAATTTGTTCTTACTATGAAGGGTCGGAGGGACCCCTGTTCCTTATAAGACAGGTTTACCTAGTTTAGGGAACAGGAACCCAACTCCAAGCCTAGCCAATTTTTTGTCTAGTACTAGATAATTTCTGTCTAGTACTGGATAATTATACTACAAAAATGTATTTACTTATGTACCTGCTACTATTTGCCTATATCTTAGTGATACAGTAATATAAGGTAAACTAGGCTACTCATGTAAATTGCTGAAATAAACGATTGATTGATTGATTGACTTCTAAGAATGAAACAAATTTAAAAAACGAAAAACAGAAACGTACAGACCTAGTTCTTTATAATAACTAAAACATATTCAAAAATCGTGGACATCGGACTTGATTTAGAGGGTGAGAAACGTTAACGGCTGGAGCTCAATTTGTATGGTTTTTTTTGACAGCTACGCGATTTTAACGGCGCTTCACTATATTCTTAACTAATGAGACTAAGGAAACCAAAATTCTCTCATCACACAAATCAATCACCCATAGCGGGAATGAAACCCAGCTAGCTTCGTAGGCAGGGCCACTACCAACTAGGCTAAAGGCTGTACTCGGTCTAGATCGGTAGTACTTTCCCAGGGTACTGTTATTTCTGTCATGAAGTGTACTGGTATAATGAGCACCTCTGAGACGGAGCGGCGCGGCGTGTGGCATGCTGCCAGCTAGCCCTGCCAGCAGGTGACACTCTTTAACCAGTCGCTTGTGAACTCGACACAACAATTATTAACCTACGAGTTGAAGTAGTCTCGTCAGTACGGTAAAACACAACTTCGGAGACGGAGCGGCGCGGCGCGTAGCGCGCTGCCAGCTAACCCTGCCAGCACTATAGTTCATTTATTTTAGGATGAGAAAAAAATATAAAAGAAGCAGTAGTCGTCAACTCTAATAAGAACACGCTGACAGAATTAATTAGAATCTATGCACTCAATATATTGTATCTGTGCAAGTGTCATCAATGTTTTTATGTTGGGCAAAACATTGGGTTATATCAAAATTTAATTATAAAAATATTTGATAAGTATATAATGTTGGTTTCTAACTGCTATACTTAATTGACTTACCTAATTTAAGACTGACTGTTCAGGATGAAGTGTCATCGGTTCTCCGCTAAGGAGTGCGTTAGTAGGGTAAAGATTAGAGATTACAACAAACAACTCACAACAAAAACTACTATGGAACAATATCAACGCTCTCGAACTCGGGAGAAAATGTGAGTGACATAATGGGCGTCAAAAAATGCAAATTATGGCTTTATTATTTTATTAATGATCAATTTAAAATTCACTAGGTTCGCTATATTTGACAGGTGACAGGATAGTATTTTGATTTAGTTGAGTTTCATGCTTTGACGTTTCGTTATGTTGTTAACACAGGTTTGTAACCACTGCTTCTTCAGGTCTTTTATACACCACGTTTCTAATTGAAGTAAGGACATCATCTGGGCTTCATACATTTTTGGTCCAAATGTGTAAGTGCCGGCCAAAGAGAAATAATGCTATATTCTGTTAGAACATGTCTATCTGAGCATTTATTGTAATAACACTAAAGCTGTAGGGCCATTGTGCTTGCTTTTATTTTAGTTCTAAAATTCTATGTTTCGTTGAAATTGAACTAATAAAAACCAATTAATTGTTCTAACATAACTTGACATTTGAACATATTTTGGTAAGATATGGTGGCTCCAAACCTTTTTTTGAAATAAGAATCTTGTATTGCAAGTATTTGGGGTTTTTTTATAAATAAATATATGCAAAATATATATTTATGTTATTTCAAAAATAAATTATCACCATCGTCTGGCACAACAATAATATTCTCCAAACCATAAGCTTATTATGAGTCATGCAAGACATTTTTCAGAAATAACACCCCCAGGTCCTCCAGCTTATGGTTTGGAGAATATTATTGTTGCGCCGGACGATGGTGATTCTTTATTTTTGAATTAAACGATACTAAGCATATATTTTTCATTTATTTATATAAAAACCCAAATACTCGCAATACAAGATTTTCATTTCTAAAATAGTTTTGGAGCCACCTTATCTTACCGAAATATGTTCAAATGTCAAAGTTAAGGTTGAACAATTCCTTGGTTTTGTTAGTTAAATTTATCGAAATGTAGAACTTTAGAACTAAAAAATAAAACGGGGCACAATAGGCCTACAGCTTTTCTACGCTAACAATAAATGCTCAAATAAACAAGTTCTAATAGAATATATAAGTTTTTTGTTTTGGTCCAGTGGTTGATTTGGTTTCATATTTGGACCAAAAAAGATGATGTCCTTTTCAATATAAATAAAAAACGCAATGTAAATATTAACGAATATGACTTAAAGTACTATGCAATAGATAATAACGTTCATTTAATATTTACTGTGAAATAACAGCACTTAACAGCAGTGAATAAAGACGTTTTGGAGCAATGTTTTTGTATAACTATTATGTTGCGTGTAACGTGCCCAATAAAATACCTTTATTTCGTTCTGTATCATGCTAAAATAAATGAACTATAGTAAGATGACACTCTTTTACCAGTTGCTCTTGATTTACAGACAAATTATTAACCTGCGAGTTGATGTGGTCTCGTCAGAGCGTAACCACATTTATGGGCGAGCATACTCAACTTATCCGCTTTACCCGTCGTCGAGCGAGGGCGCTCGTGTGACGACGCACACTCGATGGACCGTTGACAGAGGGCCGTTTTTAGGGTTCCGTAGTCTACCTAGGAACCCCATAGTTTCGCCACGTCTCCGTCCGTCCGTCCGTCCGTCTATCCGCAGCCTAGCTCAGAGACTCTTAGCACTAAAAAGCTGTTATTTGGCATGAATATACATATTAGTCATGCCAACAAAGTGGTAAAATAAAATCTTGAAATTTCTCGTCTACCCCATAGTGTATGGGGCGTCGATTGATAGGTCCTTCAAAATATTGCGGGTTTTTGAAAACAATTTTTCGATTATGGAATCCGTTTATAAAATATTAAGCTATAAAGCGCTTTTTCTTTGTTAGAGTCAAGTGCCCAAAATACAGCCAAAAATAAAAAATCAAAAAATCTGAAAAATATCTTAAATGGAAACACATAATGAATTTCATAGGAAAACTATCACTACTAAGTAGACTTCAGTGGTTCTTGAGTTACAAACGGTTTAAATGCTTATACCTACCGAAAACTTATTTGCGGTGTTGGTAAACTGACCGTGACCTATGACGATGTATGACAATAACGGTTTTCCAACGACAGCTTAGGTTGTTACTTGCTTTATTCGTGTAAAAATCTCGCATAATATTCACTTACCTCATGTCAGCCGAAAGACGTCCACTGCTGGACATAGGCCTCCACCAAGGCTCTCCACTCAGACCGGTCTTGTGCGTTTCGCATCCACCGCGTTCCCGCGATCCTTACAAGATCGTCACTCCATCTTGTTGGAGGCCTACCTACAGCTCGTCTCCCGGTCCGCGGACGCCACTCAAGAACCTTCTGACCACATCGGCCATCAGTCCTGCGTGCGATGTGCCCCGCCCACTGCCACTTCAGTTTAGCTATTCTTCGGGCTATGTCGGTAACCTTAGTTCTACTGCGGATATCATCTTTTCTGATTCTATCACGCAGAGAAACCCCGAGCATAGCCCTCTCCATAGCCCTCTGGGTGACCTTCACTTACCTATTTATAAAAAATCATTCACACAATAATTTCGACTAAAATCTCACAATAAATCATACCCAATTAACGCTCACTGCTAAAACACGGAGTCAAACCATTTTGTACAGAAATCAGGGCCCAAAACGTGTTTGTAAAACAACATTAAATCATGATTACTTGAAATGAAAAGCTATTGTTACCCCGTGCGTTTAACAACAGAGCAAATTCAATTACCCAGCAATATGGGTTAGGGTATGGGTAAGGGGTAGGGTAATTGGCCGTATATCACCCGGCGATAATTTAATTAGTGAAATACACTGCCTTAAAGGCAAAGGGTTGCGATGGTGATGTTTTGAAATAAGAAAACCATAACTCCAGGAAATATAGATCCCACTTCATCAGGTGTTTTGTGTGCGTTTGCCAAGGGAATTTTATCCAGTCCCAAATCCTGTTTGGTCTGGCCATATGAGGTAGCTGTGTGAATTTCGAGCGACTGTTTATATACATACTCGTACATACATAAATTCACGCCTTCATTCTCAGAGTGGCGTAGGCAGAGCTAATGAATTACCAACAAGTCTTAAAACTTCTTGATAATTCTGTAACCACATTTTACACAAGTGGGCTAAGATGTTTCCCAGTGTATTAGTGACAGGTGGCAAGCCCATCGCCTAACAGTACTACAAGCCTTTATTCCCTTAGTCGCCTCTTACGGCATCCATGGGAAGACATGATTCTAACTCGGCAACCACACGGCAAAAATTTATTAACGCAGAATGGTATGGTTGGAATTGAATACTTATTATAATAATGTTTTTTGTTTTGTTTTTTTTTTATGTAAGTATAACGTTTGACATGCTACACCGTACTGGTAAAATTTTATTGAGTCTATTTTATATCTAGCATTATACCACCCCATGTATATGTACATACAATTTAAGGCAAAAAAAAAAACGATGTGTGAGTTCTAATTTGAATATAAAATGTAATGAGTTTGAATAGAAAATATTTATTTAACGCACACAGAAAAATATAAACTAAAAAGAAGACATTCTTATTATTACAAGCAGCCGGACTCAGGTACAGTCAACAGCATAAATAAGTGATCATTTGTGTACCATGTCGCTTTCAATCGTTTCACAATTTTGTATGACATTTCAAACACAACGTTAAAATGACAAGGTACATAAATGATCACTTATTTATGCTGTTGACTATACTAGCGCGTGGCAACGAACCGCTAGGGTTACTTCGGATTAAAATTTGACACATTTTGTATAGGACAAATTCGAATTTCGAAAAATTTAATTCGAAGTAAACCTTATTTATCCGCGGTTTTAATTATAGAGTTTTAATACAGCCTCGCTTTGTTTATATAACCCTTGTAAAACTAAGAACTTTATTAATTTTACTTTTAAACTTAGAACCAACATTATACCCCCCCCTCACTGGTCGCCTCATTCGCTTTTACTAGAATAAATTATTAGAGGGCTGAGATTCCACATTACATTACTATCAAGAATTTTATAGCTTTAGACGTGTTATCGTATTGTTTTAACCCTTCAAAATATATAAAAGCCCCAATATATTTTTAAGCCAATATATTTTTAACCCTTCGGCATCAAGTGCCTAAATTATGTCCAGTAAGGACAACGTCAAAATCATGAAACGTCATTGTCGTGTAATGTCACGGTCTTACAACGTCAAGGTCTTGCAACGTCATGGTCTTACAACGTCAAGGTCTTACAACGTCAAGGTCTTACAATGTCAAGGTCGTACAACGTCAAGGTCTTGCAATGTCAAAGTCGTACACACAACATCACACCTAACTAACCATTAAAGACAGAGCAGAGAGAAAAATAAAGAGATGTATATATGTGTATTATGTCAACTTCTATGCATTCTAGTACGACTCTCTTTCATGCAATATTTCAGATTTCTGAAGTGTATAGCTAGATGTGTTGCTGTGTGTACAACGTCAAGGTCTTACAACGTAAGGGTCATACAGCGTTAAGCTTACTACTCGAGATCCTACGGTCTAGGCAGCTTGACAATACAAGATTTTCAATTTAAAAGATGATAGTTTTTCACTATCTGGTCTTCTGAGACTTAGATGTATTACTCGTATGACATTCTAAGATGTTGACGTTGTACAGTCACGGATTTTAATTGTTATGCCATTGTAAAGTTATTTAAATTTGCAGTATTAGGGCATCAACGAGCATTTACGAGATTACACGACTAATCACGAATATATGACACCGCGGGAATTACATAATAAGATGACGGATAAATAGATTGATTAGTTCGAATCACAAGGAGGTTATAGATTAAACGTGAATAAAATATTGACAACTGGCATTTTAGAAATATTGCAGGCTCCTTTGACTATTTATTGCCACGATTAGTCTTTCGACTTACACGCTGACTAATCAATTCTTTTCTTGATGGCGGGGTTTCACGGGTTATTTATATTCAGATATTTGCAAAAGTTATCACATTTTCATAGATGTCACTTTTTTATTCTATATTATCACCAATAGTAGCCGTTGTTTAAACGTGGCCATAGCAACCCTATTAAACGACCTAAACGATTGTGTTCAGTAGAATAGCTGATTGGGCGTTGTATCACCAATAGCTCAGGTTAGCCAATCGTTAATGTTGCATGTAATTTTGTTCTTTTATTATACGAAGACGTATGAATTTCCTTATCTCGATATACGAGTAAAACCGACTGAACCCGATTTGTATTACACGGATAAAATACGAACAGTGGCAAGTGGCATATCAATTAACGTCCGTGACTGTACTGACTGGTCATTCTGAGACTTTGACTCTGACATTCGCCAAACTAGGCAGCTTGACATTTCAAGGTTTTTGACTTTAATCAACGGAGGGGTTGGGGGTCCATTTGCAACGTTAAAAGATGGCGGACGTGTAATTTGTTTTAGACTTTAATGTTTGGGTAATTAGGTGTTCAAAGTTCTTTTCTGATAGTGATTTGTACTTTTTATGCCTTTGTGTCGCACAGTGATTGAAGACTTGGACTTATTTCGTGTATCTGGCATCTTTCTTCTCGTTTCAAGTGGTGTCGCAGTGGTGCAGAGGTTAAAACTATCTTGACCTCTGACCTACAAATCACCGTACAACGTTGCCCCCAATCTTCCTAGAGAAGATTGGATTGTGTTTTATTGCTATATTGATTTATACTTATATATACTTGACACTGGCGAAATCACTTCACTTGGAAACGCCATATCCCCGCGGTAGTAGCTGTTCAAGTCACCGCGGGGGCAAAGAAAGAAGAAGAACGGAGGGGTTTTAAACTCGGCTTCCATTATACTCAAGTACTTAAATATGAGCTAATGTAACGTTGATGATATGATACATATACGAGTCTAAAGCAATATTGTTTTACCTTGTTACATAAATACCCTGTTAAGTAAATAAGAGCTACCAAAAAGTCTCTTAAATCATATTGTTCTTAGAAGCAATATACTATTATATTATAATTTTATATTCTTCAGTCCCAACCGTACTCCTTCACAAACATACACCGGAACAGCGTACCTTGAATATATATATTGTTGGATCAGGAAAGGCTTCATACATATTCATCTCGTGAGATAAATTAGCTCTCCTTCCCCCGTCCGTTAAACCACAGTATATAAATAAACCAGTAAAGAAACTAGGCCTACTTTTCAAGATAAATACCTACGCTCCAATTGAGCGTAAGGGTTGTCCACTAACATTCTGTAAAATTGAAAAAAAAAACTTAACTTGTTATTGTATCTCAGCTAGTTAGTGCAAAATCGATACGTGTGATCTGCGACAACAAATCCGTTGCAGATTGAGAAAAAGTAGCCGCCATCTTTAATATTTTAGTTATTTAACTGATTGCTTCCAAAATCGATATCTGGAGATGTGCGTGGTCTCCAACAACGAATTTGTTGGCAGAATGAGAAAAAGTAGCCGCCATCTTGAACTTTTTAGTTATTCTACCGATTGCTTCCAAAATCGATATCTGGGGATGTGCGTGGTCTCCAACAACGAATTTGTTGGCAGAATGAGAAAAAGTAGCCGCCATCTTTAATTTTTTAGTTATTTAACCGATTGCTTCCAAAATCGATATCTGGGGATGTGCGTGGTCTCCAACAACGAATTTGTTGGCAGAATGAGAAAAAGTAGCCGCCATCTTGAACTTTTTAGTTATTCTACCGATTGCTTCCAAAATCGATATCTGGGGATGTGCGTGGTCTCCGACAACGAATTTGTTGGCAAATTGAGAAAAAGTAGCCACCATCTTGAACTCTTTTGTTATTCAACCGATTGCTTCCAAAATCGATATCTGGGGATGTGTATGGTCTCCGACAACTAATCCGTTGATAGATTGAGAAAAAGTAGCCGCCATATTTAATTTTTTAGTTATTCAACCGATTGCTCCCAAAATCTATATCTGGGGATGTGCGTGGTCTCCGACAACGAATTTGTTTGTTGTTGGTTGTTGTTTTTTTAGCTTCTGAAAGATTCAATTTTAGTTTTCTTTTCCGTAGTGAGTTCGATGTAAGAGATTTGGGTGTTTGGTTTGAGCACTGTGGCTCGCTAAAACTGTTACGTTTTCTTCCGTCTGTGTACATATTTCTTTCAACATCGGAGTTTCAGTTGTCGTTTGCACACCTTTTTTTTGTATATCTGGTAGGTGGAGAGATGGTAATGAACTCGTTTTGAGCTTTTTGCGATGCGTTCCCTGCAAAATATCCTTAGCGTCAAAATGTGTTTCGCAAACAGTAGGTATAGTTTTGCGGCGGCTTGTTCAGTAATTCTTCTCGAGATATTAAGCGAAGCCATTTGGAACGTCTGAAAAAGATAACAAGATATCATGTATTTACAATAAAAGCCGGTGAATAAAATATAAGAATTGAAAGCTTACAAACAAAATCTTTTAATTTAATTCAAGTCTCAAACTCTTTTAATTTAATTCAAAAAGTTTTAATTCAAGTGTCAATTTCACAGATCAATTTTTCAGACCACACAGATCTCCCGATATCGATTTTGGAAGCAGGCTGTCGAATAATAAAAAAGTTCAAGATGGCGGCTACTTTTTCTTATTCTGCCAACAGATTCAGATTAGTTGTCGGAGACCATACACATCCCCAGATATCGATTTTGGGAGCAATCGGTTGAATAACTAAAAAATTAAATATGGCGGCTACTTTTTCTCAATATATCAACGGATTAGTTGTCGGAGACCATACACATCCCCAGATATCGATTTTGGTAGCAATCGGTTGAATAACTAAAAAGTTCAAGATAGCGGCTACTTTTTCTCATTCTGCCAACAAATTCGTTGTCGGAGACCACGCACATCCCCAGATATCGATTTTGGAAACAATCGGTTGAATAACTAAAAAGTTCAAGATGGCGGCTACTTTTTCTCATTCTGCCAACAAATTCGTTGTCGGAGACCACGCACATCCCCAGATATCGATTTTGGAAACAATCGGTTGAATAACTGAAAAGTTCAAGATGGCGGCTACTTTTTCTCATTCTGCCAACAAATTCGTTGTTGGAGACCACGCACATCCCCAGATATCGATTTTGGAAGCAATCGGTTGAATAACTAAAAAGTTCAAGATGGCGGCTACTTTTTCTCATTCTGCCAACAAATTCGTTGTCGGAGACCACGCACATCCCCAGATATCGATTTTGGAAACAATCGGTTGAATAACTAAAAAGTTCAAGATGGCAGCTACTTTTTCTCATTCTGCCAACAAATTCGTTGTTGGAGACCACGCACATACCCAGATATCGATTTTGGAAGCAATCGGTTGAATAACTAAAAAATTAAAGATGGCGGCTACTTTTTCTCAATCTGCAACGGATTTGTTGTCGCAGATCACACGTATCGATTTTGCACTAACTAAGGTCGGATTTTTATTCCCATAGAAAAAATGTAAACAAAGTTATGTCACTGTCAAAGTGACATTTCAGGGGATCTCAAAGTTTGGACAAGCAAGAAATATAATATCAAGTTATCATTTCGCTCGAACCGTGATATAAAAATGAATTCGAGAAATAATTGAAATTAAAATTGCACAAATGAGTCACTGGAAAGCGATTACGACACGGGAGCACGAATTGTGAAGCGAAGCGAGTGAAGTGACGTCTCACAGTCTCACATTATTCAAGCGGCCCTCAACTTGTTCACACAGGTGTATCGAGTCAATGATACCAGTGCAATAAATAAATTATGCATACAAAAACAGTTTTCTCGTTTTAAATTTATACAACAAAGAGCTTATAGCAAAATAAAGTTTGCCATCAACAAATTAAATTCATCAATCTTGATTACAATATATAGTTTTTTAATAGAAAGTCGATTTCTTTTAAATGTGAAAAGTATAAATATTTTGAATACTGCAAATGTTTTTCGTTAAGGGCAACACCTTTGTTTACATTTTTTCTGTGGGAATAAAAATCAGACCTTAGCTGAGATAAAATAAACAAGTTTTTTTTAAATTTAAACGGAAATTAAACGATTTTTATATTTTTACTTTTGCAACACGTCATCGTATTATAAAAAGCATTTTATTTATTCTTACCTTTTTTTGAAGAAGCCGAATTCAAACAACCGTTACCACGCAATACTTTTGTGGCATCTTTCTCAAGAACGAACGTAAAATGCGAAGGAGCCCATTCGTCTCGACGCGACACACGCGACTGACAGCACCGCCAAATCCTCTTAGCGGTCTCGTAAAGGCGTGCGTCTGTGTGAGTGCGTCGTTTCGAGCGTTTGTTCGTAGCTTCTTTACTGGTTTATTTATATACTGTGGTTAAACTTTCATTATTCACGGTTGCGCTTTAATTAGCTAACATTACTGCCATCAATTAGTTTTCTTAACATCAGACGTCGTCGGTGTCGTAAGAGGCGATGCGATTCATAATTCATTTATTGCATTTATGGGGTTTACAAGATATTTTTCATCACACTTGCACGTAAACAGTATCTAAACATACAGGTTAACTTGGCCGCAATGCCCCATATGAAACCCTCGACCTTTCTTTTTACCATGAAACCCAAGGTCGGTAAGTATTTTTTTTTTAATTTATAGCACAGTACACAGGTCATGCAAGTTCAAGCATAGAGTTTACACGCAATTAAAAAATTGTCTTAAAATGTTATTTAAACAGGAATTTCATTGCAATCTCGCTACATGTTACTTAAATACTCAATTAATGTTCAATTAATAATCGATTTTAATAGTTTTCTGTATCAAAACGTCGTTTTTTTTACACTCCTTCAGGGCTGTATGTATACCTACGTAAGTATTTGCCCTTAACGTTTCTGAACGAAACATTTGTATAATCTGTGAAGTCCGCCCGCCATCCGCTTAAAAAAGTTCAAGTAATTCGTAATAATAGTTGTGCTGACTTGTGTATTAAAGCTATAATTCATAGTTATTTACTCGCAAATGTGATGAAAAACATTGTATGTTTCACGGGCGGTACGAGAATTACGAACCTCGACTCAAAAAGCCCTCAGTCTTCGACTTCGGGCTTCTACTAGAGCCTCGATCGTAATTCCTTACTTACCGACCTTAATACACAATGTACTAAAAAGTAAACATGGTTCCAACATAAACCCTGTTAGGGCACAACAATAACAGATAAACTATTTAATTTAAACTAATTCTTAAAAGTATCGATAAAAACACATCATATATATTCCTTATAATTAAAAAACTCTGGGATGTTATAAAACATTTATTTATTAAGAATTACTTTAATAAATTTAGAAAAAATGCTACCTACTTGTCTATTGTTTTTAAATCCCCAGGAATATTATTGTATACCTTTACAGACTTATGGTGTGTGGTGTACCCGAATTTACCATTTGTAATTTCGTAAAACAACTGACCTGTTTATTTCTTTTCCTCAGATCTTGAGAGCTAGGGCAATTTTCCCTTGTCTGTTTCTTTACAACACATTTCAAAAATATACTGTGAAGTTTTTAAAAGTGCGGACTTCAACTGTGTCAGAAATATTAACCAGTATTCCTTATACACGTTTTTTGTAGAGTAAATAGTTTTCCAGCATCCGTGCTATATCCTTATTTCATCATCATCCCCCAAGGCTCTCCACTCAGACTGGTCTTGTGCTTTTCGCATCCACCGCGTCCCCGCGTTCCTTACAAGGTCGTCACTCCATCTTGTTGGCGGTCTACCTACAGCTCGTCTCCCAGTCCGCGGACGCCACTCAAGAACCTTCTAATCCCATCGGCCATCAGTCCTGCGAGCGATGTGCCCCTGTAATTTGCTAACTGGTAAACAATCTTAGCTTGTTTGTGCAAAATGTGGTTACAGAATTAACAACAAGTTTTTACAGTCGTAATTCTGTAGCTCTGCTTTCCCCACTCTGGGAATGAAGGCATGAGTGTATGTATGTAGGTATGTGTATGTACTGGCGACTGGTTGACTCGTCATTGAGTAGGAATTACGTATGAATACACGCTGCCGTAGGTATTACCAAAGATGGTGGCTAACTGCAATGTAGTAGATGAAGATTAGTAACCACATTTAAATGCTTAAACTATTACCTACTAACTACGCAGTAAGATGCTTTCTTTGCTATTACGGAAGTTAGACGACCGTGCCAGCGAGTATTTTAAGAGTATTATCCCGGGTTTCCGGTTCGCCGCGGGCAGATCTTTGTAAATTCATTACAAACTTTGAAATTTCTTTGAAAGGGTCAATTTATTGTCCAAAGAACTTTAGACAAATTTCATAACAAAGAGCAACAAAGGAATCGGGCCGAAGTTTTGCTTGTCTGGGTCCTTGTCAGTCGAGGAGTTATTAATGTTGTTATTCAATCTACAGTTTGGTTATTTATGTAGAGTTTTTATTTAATTTTACATTTCTCTTCAGCATATTTTAAGTCAGATCAATAAAGGTATGGTAATAAGGGTAAAAAGAGTAGTTTTTGTTTTTAAATACAATTTTTACTGAACATTGAAAATTTACAATTTAAAAAAAGTATAGAAAACAGCCCTTTCCAGCAATCTACATAAATAACAAAAGAGGCTATAAGAATCGCACGGAACTCACTCCACGCGTTTTCAATTCACACTTGTCCGTATTTTAGACTTGTTAACTAATTACAAGAGTACTTTAAACTAATGAATGTTTTTCTTTTATGTTACCGCACTATTGCATCATGACTATTTCTGTGTTCTGTCCCAGCGACAGTCGATGATATGTTGGCAACGCCGCGTCTGCGCCCTTCGGTGTGCGCAGACAGAGCGGCGCGCGCGCGGGTTACGTCACACCTAGTGTTGCCAATTCTAGTCTATCAGAAACTGTAGTACAAGATGGAGTGACGACCTTGTAAGGATCGCGGGAACGCGGTGGATGCGAAAGCACAAGATCGGTCTGAGTGGAGAGCCTTGGGGGAGGCCTATGTCCAGCAGTGGACGTCTTTCGGCTGACATGATGATGATGATGAGAAACTGTAGTATACTTTTGGTCAAATAAAATAAAAGGATTTACTTTAACCCTCTTGAAGAAATGCGAAATACATTTTAAATTAAATATAATTCCAGTGCATTTTGAAAATCGAAGTTCAAAATTACTTTACACTTTTAAATTAGCAAAAGGGATGGGGCATTCGATGTTTCCAATTTATTTATAGTATCAATACTCTGATTATTCTAAGATGATGCCCATGAAAGCTCATATTAACACTTATTTGTTAAACTTCGTCGGTGACACTGCTAAACAGCGTAATTAACTAATTTATGATAGAGCAAACTAAATCTTACTGTCTTATTAAAAAGGTGCATTTTACTCCTTATGAAAAATGATACTTACGCGGTTTTGCAGTTACACCGACTACTTATTTCTTGAACTTTACTTAAATGCTATATCGGTACAAATTAATCAACGCCGTTCAAGAATTTAACTAATTAATCGTCTATTTTTAAACGCATCGCTTGTGAATATAGTAAGTGATTTTAATTACGAAATACGGCTGTCATAAGCGGCATCAGCTTAGAATAATCAAACTACCTATAGATACCTACTATAAATAAATTGGAATCTTCGAATGCCCCATCCATTTAGCCTTCACAATATAGGCATAGGGTTCTCAACAATATGCATAACACTTTTCCAAACCTGGTAAAATGTATAGAATTGATATAAGCGTCCGACGCGATAGGTCACCGAGATGATGCCTTGAAGTGGCTACTTGTCGATCAATTCAGCAAACGAAGTGATACGACAACAGGTATTTTTTTCAAAGACATTCTGTTAAAAACATGTTTACAGAGGGTTACCCTATTTACATCTCAAAGAACAACCCTTACCTATTTTTACCCATAGTTTTGCCTGTATGCATAATAATATTGACCCGGTCACTTGTAAATGTCAACCAAAAGAAAGAGTCAATAATGTCACATATATTGGCATGAAAATCGACGAAAACTTTTCCTGGTCAACGCATGTAGATACATTTGTAACAAATTAAGAATACTGTTAGGGAAATTTTACCATTTAAGCTTTAGAGTTCCTACTAGTACCCTAAAATGTCTGTATATGTCTTTGGTAGTTTCTATAATTGGTTATGCTCTTGACTGCTATGGTCTCACATTTAAAACAAACTTAGATAAACTAGAGTCATTACAATTAAGATTCTTGAGGCTTCTTGTTAATAATAAAACCAAAAACAGCTGTAAAAATTACCCTAAAAAATTATTCAAAATTTGTAAAATCTTACCAGTAGGAGTCAAACAAAATTATCTCTTTGCAGTCAATAGTCATGGCAGTCAGGAGCACACGCGTCTAGTCACTCACTGTCATAATACGAGAGCAACATCTGCTGGTAAGTTTGCAGTTCCTAGAGTGTCCAATTTCTACGGAGACAGGACACTTAAAAAACGTCTACCTTATCTCCTGAACAGATTATCAGCCGATATTGTTCTCGAAACAAACAAACGTAGATTTAAAGCTAGGTTACATAGGCATCTGCTGGAGTCATTGTAAATGCGATGCTCACCTTTGTATATCTAATTATTAATTAAGTACTTTTTATTTAGTGATCAACAAGCTGGACCGAAGATTCCGCAGTCAAACTGTGCAAACAGTTTTGTGGAACAATTAATAATATATAAACTTTGTGTTTGTTATAATAAATAAATAAATAATAATAATAAAGCATTTTTTTTCTATTTCATTATTATTATTTAGGTGCTGAGAAAAATTGGACAAGTAAATAATAATAATAAATAATAAATATTAAGGGACAATGTCACACCAATTGATCTAGTCCCAAACTAAGCTCTAGGCTTGTACTATGGGTACTAGACAACGATATAAATACTTATATAGAGAAATATATACTTAAATACATAGAAAACGTCCATTACTTAGAAACAAATATTCGCGCTAATCACACAAATATCTGCCCTTAGCGGGATTTGAACCCAGGGCCGCTAGCTTCGTAGGCAGGGTCACTACCAAGTAGACCAGCACGTCGTCATCGTCGCTGTAGTGGTCAGAATGCCTTAATTTTGTTTATAACCGCGTTTTATTTTTCTAGTTCTAGCACTACCGGTGACTTTCAAACTCTTTAGCCATTAGAACAAATTCGTTTATTTAATTTCTAAAATAATTGACAAGCAAATTCAAATGCTTTTGAAACCAACATGTTTTTTTAATCAGAGCACCTTTTAAAAAAGTTCGTTTGTACGCTATGACGGGACAGCGAAAACTCGCCGGTTAATTCGTCCGTCGAATTGTAATGCTAGTTGCTTTAGACCACCTACCTGGTGTTGGCTTTTTGGCAGCGAAGGTGTGAACACATGTGGTAAGGGAGACCAGATTAGCTATTTGGCGTCACTCGTCCCCAACTCATTATTGGTGCCAACTTTTGCCATAGTTCGCTCATACATATATTTGGGAACTCCCTCCCGCCCCTCCGCTTCCCCGCTCTCCTCCCATCATCCTTTTAACAATCATTATTTTGAATTCATACATACATTAAATCACGCCTGTTTCCCAGAGCGGTAGGCAGAGACCACTTCTTTCCACTTGCTACGATCTTGACAAATTTCTTTCGTTTCTTCAACATTCATATATCGTCATGCACGCACATCGGTTTCGGGTACTTAAGAATACTTTTCACATTCAAAAACACACACACACACACATTTTCTAATTTTTTTTAATTTTGTTTTGTGTCACTCTTGGCACTTGGCTATAATCAACGAAATATTTGTAATTTTTATAAATATTTATTTTCTACAAGAGGACGCTCGCGACTACTCCCCCCATTTCTTCCCGTTGGGGGTTGATTTTTGGAAATCCCTTTCTTAGTCCTCACCTGTACCAAATTGCAAGTGTCTAGGTACAGTAGTTTCGGCTGAGCGTTGATTATAAGTCAGTGAGTCAGGTTTGCCTTTTATGTATCACTACATAGTATAAAACAAAGTCGCTTGCGCTGTCTGTCCCTATGTATGCTTAAATCTTTAAAACTACGCAACGGATTTTGATGCGGTTTTTTTTAATAGATAGAGTGATTCTTAAGGAAGGTTTATATGTATAATACATTCCACGCGGGCGAAGCCGCGGGCGGGTCGCTAGTTAAATATAAAGGTTATATCTTAAACTTCGTATTTTACAGCAAAGTGGTCTTTGAAGGACGAAGATTTTATCGACAATGAAACAAGGTCACCCAAAAAATGCCTATTCACCATAGCTTTTTTTTTAAATGTTGTGTTTTTTTTTATATTTATACGTAAAGGTTACTGACATTTAACATTTTCAACCATGGGTAGTTAGAACTTATTGCATATTTTTTCTAAAGGTATATTAATTAGTTGCACAGATATGGGCGTTATTACGAAACTAAAAACCTAAAAATAACTGCGTTACCGAGTAAAATAAAAAAAGCGGCCAAGTGCGAGTCAGACTCGCCTATGAAGGGTTACGTAGCAGCAAATTTATTAAACCTTGATCGACGTATTAAAAAAAACTACTTGCTAGATCTCGTTCAAACCAATTTTTGGTGGAATTTCGCAAGATAATAATCTTTTTTTTTAGTTTTATTATTCTCTTATTTTAGAAGTTACAGGGGGGTTTCAGTTCTAAGTATGGGGAAACCCCAAATTTTTTTTTTGTTTGTGAAAATCTTCACGCAGTCCACAGAATTACATCTACTTACCAAGTTTTAAGAGTATAGTTCTTATATTTTCGACAAAAAGTGGCTGTGACATACGGACGGACAGACAAACAGACAGACATGAAGAATCCATTAGGGTTCCGTTTTTTGCCATTTAGCTACTGAACCCTAAAAACCTCAGACCATTCGGCTCTCTATCTCTTATCTACAGTGATGGGAAATAGGTGAGCTAAAATACCTATTCTTCGCGAGAGGACATAATATAGAGTGGTTACAACCGGATAATTTTTTTTATTTTTTTCTGTTCCGGGTATTCGATATTTGTTCGGGTAATTATCGTAATGTAAAACATGACATGTTTTGTTTAAAGTACGGCATGTTTAATGTTAGTTTTTAGTAAAAAGGGCTAGAGAAAAGAAGGAATGTACAAGATTTCTAAAAAGTAGTAGCAGGACTAATAATATGGGTTTTCCCACGCATTGTTTGTTTATGACTTGCAAATGGGCGTTCACATTTTCGGATTACTTATAATTTTAACTTTATGGCAGGAATGTTACCATTTTTACTACAAACTTTACAAACATTCTATAAGGAAAAGAATGTATGTTCAACATTACGGCTAGTATTCGCAGTGCCCGGATAAATATCAAATACCCGGAATCCAAAAATTATATACTTTTATCCGGTTGTAACCACTCCATATTATGTCCTCTCGCAAAGAATAGGTATTTTAGCTCACCTATTTCCCATCACTGCTTATCTATCTTCGTTTCTATTATCTATTTCTCAATAGATTGACACCCAAGCTATCCAAGTGTCACGTCCCGGACACCATGATATGAAATTAGCGGCTTGTCACTGTCACGGACGGACAAACGGACAATGCTTTTAGACAAATTGGTAACATATTAAATTTCCCCGCCATTCCAAAATTGCTGCCTGCGTCATATTATTATACTTGCTGGTCCCTTACCGCAAAAGCAATCTTATTAATATCCTTGCTTGGTTTAGTTTTGCTTGCAAGGTTGATTTGTTCTAGAATAGTGGTCTGCAACCTTTTCTGATCTGGAAACATTAGAGCATTTTTGTTAAACACCCCGATTCCGATTATCTGGAAGAAATCCCTTAAAGGGAATAAGTTCGCCTTAGTACTTGTTTTTTTTTTGTTATATTTATTGCCTGTGTTTTGTATTTCCTTTTTATTCTTGTATAAAAAAGAGTTACACATACATACAAATTCAAACCCTTATTTAAGAGATGGTTTTGATAAACTAAGAACTGTATTCTGTACAACTAGCGTTCTTCAAAAAAACAACAAAATTCAAGATGATCTTAGATGGTGGTGGGGATGATGATGGTGATTTTACCTTACATGATTAAGTGATCATTAACAAATGAGAAATAGTTTCAAAAGCCATGTAACAGGTGAACTTTCGGCATGGATTACAAAGGTCCTAAAACTGCGCTTGATACTCATATAAGCTACGCCATATAAAGTTAAACACAAAAGTAACAGAACGTTTAAGTACTTTGGCTTGAATTGAATACACCAATAGCTGTAACTGTGTGTAGCTGTGTGTATTGGTATACAGGCTAGTCTAAAATCATCTGTTACTTATTTTTAAAATGTAAGCCATGTATATTGTTGGTGTGTCTATTTAAATAAATAAATACATACATACATACATACATAAACTCACGCCTTCATTCCCAGAGTGGGGTAGGCAGAGCTAAAGAATTACCAACAAGTCTTAAAACTTCTTGACAATTCTGTAACCACATTTTGCACAAGTAGGCTAAGATGTTTCCCAGTGTATTAGTGACAGGTGGCAATAAATAAATAAATAAATAAATAACAAGGTGCTTAGGTGTACAGTTACTTAAGAGGTCAAATGTAGGTACACTGTCACCTTTCACCTTCAATACACACAGCCAGCACATGCTGAGTTGGGACCGTTTCGCAGCATTAGAACATTTGTTCTCTTGTCTCATTTTCTTCTTTTTTATTGCTACTTTTATTTTTTGTTGTGTTATTGTTGTGAATAAATATTTTACTTACTTACTTACTTATATTAATATAATAATATTTTACTTACTTAAGCCGTGTGGTTGCCGGCTTAGAATTGTGCCACTCCATGTCTTCCCGTGGATGTCGTAAGAGGCGACTAAGGGAATAAACGCTTGTAGTATTGTTAGGCGATGGGCTTGCTACCTGTCACTAATATACACCGTTAAAAATCTTAGCCTAGTTGTGCAAATTGTGGTTACAGAGTTATCCACAAGTTTTTAGAGTTGTTGGTAATTCTGTAGCTCTGCCTACCCCTACTCTAAGGGAATGAAGGCGTGAAGTTATGTATGTATGTATGTACTTACTTAATATTATTTAACTTACAAAGCTTTATAAATCGAGACCGCATGTATTGAGCCCCTGTACCAGGGTTGAACACTGTCCAAAACCCGCGTCTCGCAGACACCTCGGCACATCTGACGCAAAAGGCGCCCGTCCAATTGCTATGTGGCATTCTTATTACGTGTACACGACCACTAAAATACCTACACAATTAAGAACCATGTCGGTTTACTATTACATGCTTACACAAACATTAATGATAAAATTTCGCTCTCTTTTAACTCCCGTTCTATCAAAGAGTGAAGTGAGTGAGTGAAGCAGAGAAAAAAATATAACTACATATTAATATAATATATTAAAATAAAACTAAGCTACTCAAATTAAATGATCACCCTCTCTAGCAGGTCCGCTCGCGGCATAGTCCCTATGACACTGGCTGCATTACCTCTCTGGATAGCTAGCCCAATCCTTTGGGAGAGGTAAGCACCAGCTCTAGGATCTCCGGAGGAGTCTATGAGCCGGGATGACAGAGCCTTAATAAAGCTTTATATTTCTACCTATTTGTACATAGACGAAAATTTTAGATATTTATTTTTAAAACAGGAAATGAAAGCAGTCGACGTAGTTGCCCGACTGATGTAATAGCCCCGCTTGACCTCATGACAGATGAGCGTGGGTGCAACATGCTATGTGATTTGAGCAGTAGACGGACCCTCCTATCCAGGGCGTCCAGCTCAGTCTGAGTCCACCTTAGTAGTTTGGTATCAAAGGACTAAGTGAGACCTGACAAAAGACTTGGAAGCTACGATGCCACAGACAGACGCACACACAGATATACACGTTAAAGTTATAAATTTCCTTTTGCGATTATAAATGTGAAAGTTCGTGTTCGTTCGTTTGTTACTCATTCAAGTGAAATTCTTTACTTGTGGGAGGACCTCGTGCAGGGTCCGTCCGGGCTGGTACCACCATCTTATCCATTAACCTACCGTCAAGCAGCAGTGTTCGCATTGTTGTGTTCCGGTTTGGGGATAAGACAGCCGGTGAAATGACTAGCATAGAGGCATTCCATCTTAGTCCTCAGGGTTGGCAACGCATTTGCAGTCTTGTGAATGCGAATGTCTATGGGTCACAGTTTCCACTTACCATCAGGTGGCCTGTGTGCTCGTTTGCCTTCCAAAAAAAAAACCTCTCGATGGCTTTGGGTGAAATTTGGGATAGAGATAGCTTATACCTTAGATTAACACATAGGCCACTTTTCATCTCCGAAATAATAAAATGTTTCCGAGGAAATAATAATAATCGAAATCTCGCGAACAAAGTCGAGCGCAGAAGCTAGTTTTTGAATAAAATCGAGTATTTCCAGTCCATCAACGGATATTCCCCGTCCTCGGCTTTTGGCCACTAGCCAAAATTCAACCATAAGTGAAACAAAGCAACTGCTATGACGTCAAAACTTGGCTTCAAGCCCGTTTACACCTCCAAGAAACATCGCACACGCATTGCAGGAATGCAATACGTGAATCGAACCAGTCCATAGTACATTGAAACATGCTAAAAGTCATGCGTTAAGCGAGGGTATTAACTCGACAATGAATAACGAAACATGCTATTCCTACGGCATATGGCCCTGGGAAACGGTGCATTTTAAAGTCTTCTGAAGCTTAAGTAAAAAAGAGCGTAATTCTAATATACTTTGTATATAATTTATAACCTTTTTTACCACGAACTAAGTCACCTTAGGGATATAAAAAGGCCTATGCTAAGCTTTGCATCAGAAATGAAGGGTTCACCAATGTTTGACCAAAAAATTATTGACTAATAATGGTATTTTGACAAACAACGTTTCACCAAATGATCATTTGGCAAACGAGACATTTAACAAAAGTATCATCTTACAAAAACTCACTTAGCAATTGATCATTTAGTTTAAATATTTCTGGGCTGAAAAAAAAAACAACCTCGAAGGCCAACCTAACCTATCCGAGTCGGTTATGCCCTGATTCGTCCTCCTCATAAAATGTAAATTTAACTGTTGATCATTTGGAAAAGTAAGTCATTTGTAAAATGACTAGTAGTAAAATGATCAATTGCCTAAACTTTTTTTATGCAAAACGTTGTTTGTCAAGTGTAATTTTTCCAAATAACTTTTGGTCAAACGGCAGAACACCGAAATGAAGAGATCCGCACGGTAACAAAAAAACTCATAGACAGCTCTACCTAGAGTTATTTGGCAGTGGAAGGGTCATATCGCTCGCAAAACCGATGGGTCGAAGAGTACTCGAGTGGCATCGAAAACCGATCGGCTGAAATCCCTTTTCTCTTAACGATTTTAACTTAATCAGAAAGACAGTTCGCAATCCAATCCCAATAGGTACACCTATTTATATAAATTACGCGGATTTTTAAACATCAAAACCCCTTAATAAAGCCTGTCTATTTAACAAGTTTTTCTCGATGAACGGAAAACCTTGAGGGTTAATGAGGGCACAAATTTTCTGGGCGCTTGTATTACGATCTGGGAGTTACTTAGGAAGGGCATTGTTATGCAAATTTAGGCCTTAATTTTAGGCGAACGGGATATACAGCTGTAAATTAGGATAAAGAGATTAGATAGCGTTATCTGGGATAAGACTGAATTAAGTTCGGTACTAATTCAGAGTTTAATTGCGTAATGCTCGTTGGGGTGTCGGTGGCGTGGAATTTATTTGAATGCGATGACAGGATTGTGGTGTTTATGGTTTTTTCATGCCATGGGGGATGCAAATGAGCCCATAGGCGTTGTGGCTGACAACCAAGTGTTGGCTAAGTTTATCGCTCGGTAATGGCCTTCTGGTTATCAAGTAAGTATAGGGTGTACATCTTGGCCTGTTTGTGCAAAGTGTGATTGCTGAATACAACAACAACTTACAACTTTTTGAAGTTGTAGGAAATTCTGTGGCTCTGCCTACCCCGCTCTGGGATTACAGGCGTGAAGATATGTATGTATGTATACAGAATGTTCGGCACATGGACCGTACATTTTTTTGGGATATTAATGGGGTTATTTGCTATCTTTTCGGGTCATAAAGGTCACGGTTTTGGAGATATGATGTTTTAAATGTTTTTTATGTTTTTTTCCGAAATTCCGCCTTTAAACGTTCGTAACTTTTTTATTAATGCATGTAAAAAAATATAAAATAAAAAATATAAAAAAAACAACACAGCAATACTTATTAATACATGCTTCTTCAAATAATAACAGTCTTTATTCTAATTGATAGTCTCAAAGGGACGTACAAGGATTTTCGCTCCACGAAATTACTGTTTGTGTGAACCAATTGACGGAATATCCCCGTAATTTGACTCAGATTTATTTTTTATTAATGTGTAGCACATCGTTAGAAAGGTCATTACTCATTAGATAGAGAAGTTTAAAAAAAAATAACCTCAAAATTGCTAATTCTTACAAGGCGGCCAAAATTTTGAACACGACCGCCACCCCTCCGGATCGACATGGCAGTTGGAAGCTTTAAACTTTTTTTTTTTTCATAGAGAAGGCAAACGAGCACACGACCACCTGATCGCAATTGAAACTGTGACCCATAGACATTCGCATTCACAAGACCGTAATCCTAAGACTGCAAATGCACTGCCAACCCTAAGGACTAAGATGGAATGCCTCTATGCTAGTCATTTCACCGGCTGTCTTATCCCCAAACCGGAACACAACAACGCGAACACTGCTGCTTGTCGGAAGGTTACTGGATAAGATGGTGGTACCAACCCGGACGGACACTGCACAAGGTGCTCCCACAAGTAATTGTATATGAATGAAATGTATTTGAAAATTATGAATTACCAGCTCGCGTATCTAAACAATTTTAATTTTATCAGCGACGGATCAATCTTCGAGGTTTCGCTGTGAACATTGAATTACGATAACGCCGTGTAAATCGTTCGAACCAGGTCAGCTGTGTCACTGATACCAACATTAGCGCCGATAACGGTGGTCGATTACCGTCGTGGTTATTCTGCGGATTTAAAGATACCTAAACTTTATTCAGGACTCAAAATATACAATTTAATCATTATTAAATAATCATGAATTTGTGGCACTTGCAGTGGAGACCATGGGACCTTGGTCAGCCGATATGAAAAGCTTTATTAAGGCCCGGTCATCCCGGCTCATAGACACCTACGGAGATCCTAGAGCTGGTGCTTACCTCTCCCAAAGGATTGGGCTAGGTATCGAGAGAGGTAATGCAGCCAGTGTCATACAGACCATGCCGCGAGCGGACCTGCTAGAGGGGTTTTCTTTTTATAGTGGTGATTATTATTTACATCTTTAATATTTGAGTAGCTTAGTTTTATTTTAATTTGAGTAGGTTAGTTTTAACTTTTAATTGTAGTACCTATATTATAAAAATCACCTACTTTACAGCCGCTAACTTTTCTCATATACTTTCCTCGATTTTTCTTTTTTGCCGAACTTTTGTAGTCCGAATTTCACTTGCCAACCAACTGTTCGCCGGTAATTCACTTTGAAAACTAACTATTGGCCACTTTTTGTATGACAACTTTTCATTTGGTCTAATTATTTTTATGTCAATTAGGCTTGAAACTTTTGGGATATCTATTATTTGACAAATCTTTCACTAGGGCAAAAACTATTAAACGAATAATATTTCGTCACTGCAACAGTTACCTTCTAGCCTTTTCTCTGAATTTCATTTCACCGAAGCGATTAATTTCCCAACCATCTTATAGAACCCTTTAGGTTAGGATTGGTTAGGTTAGTTTTATTAAATCCTACAATATTTACAGTTTTTGCAAAATGTGGTTATAGAATTAACAACAAATTGTTAGAGTTGTTGGTAATTATGTAACTCTGCCTACCCCACTCTGGGATGAAGGCATGGTGTGTATTGTACCTATGTATGTAAACATTCTATTATATTTTCTACTCGAAAGGCGGCAAAAAGCGGCAGTATTCGCGGGGTTAGGAATCTTTTGATAAGTAAGACATCATGGTCATTTGGTGAAAAGAAATTCTGCGAAAACTTGGTTTTGAAGTGAAATTTGTTTGGGCAATTATATTTTCTCATCATCATCATCATGTCAGCCGAAAGACGTCCACTGCTGGACAAAGCCCTCCCCCAAGGCTCTCCACTCAGACCGGTCTTGTGCTTTTCGCATCCACCGCGTTCCCGCGATCCTTACAAGGTCGTCACTCCATGTTGTTGGAGGCCTACCCACAGCTCGTGTCCCTTTAATTAAATTTTCTATTAGTAATAAATACATGTATAATTTAATCGAATAAATTACCCGTTGCTTATTAAGAAATGTTCTGGAATATTCCATTCTATTTGCCTTTCCGCCATTGCGCTAACGCTCTGCTAACGCTCCGCTTCCGCCCCGCTTCTGCTCACGGCCTCGCCGACGCCTCCCCCCCTTCCGGCCTCGCATCTCTTCTCTCCGCTCCGCTTCGCTTGATGTGCTCAATGATCTGAACTTCGTTATGGGCTATTCATTTTATTGCTATTTAATCTTGAGTTATTGAGGAATCTTTTGGAGAAATGTCATTTTTTTTTTCTTTTAACCAGCAGTATCAGGTAGGCTTATGTTTTTCTCGTGTGTTTATATGTCTGTTTCTTTCGCGCTCTGCAGCCTTAACCGTTTCATGGATTTAAACGTAACTATATGAGATATCGTACCAATAAAAGGCATTAACTTGAAATATTATTATTAATTATACCATACACCGGGAAACATCTTAGCCTACTTGTGCAAATTGTGGTTACAGAGTTATCAACGCCTTCATTCCCAGAGTGGGGTAGGCAGAGCTACAGTATTACCAACAACTCTAAAAACTTTTTGATAACTCTGTAACCACAATTTGCACAATTAGGCTAAGATGATTAACAGTGTATATTATTTATTTATTTATTTATTTACGTACACACAACTATCCTTACAGGCTAACCTAAATCGACAGTGTGGACTAAACAACATTACTACTTACTACTAATCTTCATCATGGTAGCATAAAACATACAAGGTTATCTTTGTGAATTCATTCAGAGAACAACAGAATAGGTCCACCCCGACCGTTACACGGTTTAATGTGCGCAGCGCCCTCGCTATAGGTTAGTGACAGGTAGCAACCCCATCGCCAAACAGCTACTACATCCACGGGAAGACATGGAGTGGCACTATTCAAAGCCGGCAACCACACGGCAACAATTTAACCTAACAATTTATCTCATTTAATTGTAATTTTGCACATGTCTTGTGCAATTCTTGATCGTTATGCCAACGCTAAATTAAAGGTACAAATATATCAGTAACATTGCTAGCAAAAACGTCTATAAGGTTACACATAAGTCGGGGTTACACGTGTGATCCGGGCTTAGGGCCGATCCGGTGAAATCGCCGGGTCCGTCCGTTCCGGCCCGGTCCGGCCTAAGCCAGCAATCGGCCCTGCCGGGGATTTGTTCAATTATGTTAGTATGCTATGGTTACTTTAAGTGGAAGAGGGTCAACTCCTGGGTGTTATTCTCTTAACAACCGCGTTAGGTCGGTCGAACGAGTGAACGAGGCGCGCAGCTTATATAAACCGGCGAGTTTATGTAGTCCTGTCAGAGCGTACAAAGCACATTTTAGCGCTTGCATTCTCAATTAGGCTGCAGGGCTTCTATCGAACACACGACACGTCTCAGGTGCATAGTCTATGTTCAGTGCTGCTGCTTTGGATATTTATAAGGTAGTTTGTAAGTTGTATCTCTAATGTATTGGTAGGCTAGGCACTAACATTATCAATAAGTTCTTACTGTTTGCGCAATTGCGCTTATGCGTAATCCGAAATAAAGATTTTATTATTATTATTATTTTATTAGATATACAGATCGAAAGTGAGTGGAAGGGTCAGAAGGGGCCGAATCTTAAGTACCTACTTACCCGAAACCGACGTGCGTGCATGACTCGATATATGAATGTTGAAGAAGCGAAAGAAATTAGTCAAGATCGTAGCAAGTGGAAAGACGTGGTCTCTGCCTACCCTCTGGGAAACAGGCGTGATTTAATTAATGCATGTATGTATTATTTTATATATATATAGAGCCGTGTGGTTGCCGGCTTAGAATAGTGCCACTCCATGTCTTCCCGTGGATGTCGTAAGAGGCGACTAAGGGAATAAAGGCTTGTAGTACTGTTAGGCGATGGGCTTGCCACCTGTCACTAATACACTGGGAAACATCTTAGCCTACTTGTGCAAAATGTGGTTACAGAATTATCAACAAGTTTTAAGACTTATTGGTAATTCTTTAGCTCTGCCTACCCCGCTCTGGGAATGAAGGCGTGAGTTTATGTATGTATTATTTTATTATTATAAATCATTGAAATGAAGAACATATAAATAATACAATATGAACAAAACTCTAGAAACGTACCAATATATCATGATCATGACCTTGTTGCAAATTCAACCATTCACTACAACCAATAGGGTTGGATTTAATTTAGCTTCTAAATTGTACATGTGACATTTTTATCTTTGGTAATACGATTAATCATTTACGTAACGGAAGGGAGGGTAATGATTTATCTAACGACTTGTTTGCGCTCACATTATTCAGCGATTAACCCTTACAGTTCACGAAATAAGGGCCAATATTCTAAGAAAAAGTGTTGTCAAGTCAGTGACATTTTGCTGACGGACAGGCACCTTGATCTTGTGCGTTTGCCACGGTCAAAAGAAATGACAGCAAGTTGCCAACAGAGAAAATTAAAAATTAAAAATATTAACTATGTAGGTAGTCAGGGACTATTTCGTCGTTGACACTGCAAAACCACGTAACTAACAAATTTATAATAGAGCAAAATAAACCTTACAGTCTTATAAAAAAGGTGCATTTTACTCCTTATTTAAAATGTTACTTACGCTGTTTTATAGTTTCACCGACGATTTGCATGATTTTCATCATTCTAAAATTATATATTCGGAGCCTAATTGCATAATATGTTAGTAAGTACGTCTTTTCGTTGCCACGCGGTTGTTAGACGTTTAAAAATAATATTCTCCTTCCTATTTCTTCTAGCGGGCCTAGTATCGTTGCGTTGATCGCGTGACAAAAGATGGATGAGGCACCCGTCACTCTCGCACTTATATACATGTCAACAAGTGACAGATGTTTTAACCACATTTTATCACGAGATAAACGCAGCCATATTAGGTCCGCTGGTTACCCAAATGTGTGTGTGTGTTGTTTGTATGTGTGTGTGAGTGTGTGTGTGTGTGGGTGTGTGTGGGTGTGGGTAGTGGCATTTGACCTAATGTGTGTAAAAAATAAAATTGTCACAGAAATTGACCTAGTCCCAAACTAAGCTCTAGGATTGTAGGTTCTATAGGTACTAGAAAAAGATAAACATACTTACTATAGAGAAGAGAAACATACTTAAATAAATAGGGAACATCCATTTTTTTTTTTATGCCATAGAGAAGACAATCGAGCACACAGGCCACCTGATGGTAAGTGGAAACTGTGACCCGTAGACATTCGCATTCACAAGACTGCAATGCAATCCTAAGACTGCAAATGCGTTGCCAACCCTGAGGACTAAGATGGAATGCCTCTATGCTAGTCATTTCACCGGCTGTGTTATCCCCAAACCGGAACACACCAATGCGAACATTGCTGTTTGGCGGTAGGTTAATGGATAAGATGGTGGTAGCAATCTGGACGGACCCTGCACAAGGTCCTACCACCCGCAAAAAGTCCTACCATCCATATCCATAAAACCTAATACAGACAGAATACTAATCAAAATCGGCCTCATTGATTTAAAATTGTACATATTTGTAACATTTATTAACTGGAATTGATTTTCAACAATTTACCTTCCTAAAGATAGCAGTTTTGATTCTAAATACATACTTATTCCTATTGTAAAAGTGGGGATAAAACCGGTTCGGGTTTGAGCTAGAAACAAATTAAAATTAAAATAGATATAGATAAATTAATATAATCGCAACAATATCTCAAAATACGGATGTATTCATTCAAAATTTAACTTAAAACGAAATCGCTCAGCACCACATTTTAGTCTGTAAAATAATAATACTCACTCGTACTTTCAGAAAAAGAGCATAACTATCTTAGAAATAGTATTGCATATGCGACCTTATGAACAAGTCATGAGGGTCTAGTATCATTTGGCTAAGATAGCACGTGTTTAATTATTATTTCAAAAGGCAGAAGCGGGCGCATAGCCAACTCTTGCGCACATGTCAACTGGATCACTTCACAACTCCTTCGGGCATCTACCCTATTAACCAACATTTTAAGATCCCTTTACAGTTAAACAGTGCAAGCTGCTGACACACCGAAAGCGGCAGCGGTGGTTTGTATTGTTTGAATTTATATGAAAGAAAATACATTGACGGTTAAAAACACTTAAACATAAACGCGTAAATTATATTGTTTGCGGAATACATTTTTGCATTTGAAAAATGATTTGTCAAAAAAACATTTATTTTTCTTAATAATTAGCTATTGCAGTGTACTAATGAAAAAGTTTTAGAGAAATAACAAACAAAAAAATTAATAAAAACTACTTATTATGTCATCCCTAGTAAGCTGTCAATTCAGTCTTTCCCCCTTACTTATAAACGTGGAATAAGCTTGGAATAGTTTATGTCATGCTTTGTCACTTTCTGTCAGATGCAAATGTCACAATTACAGATAAGGACAAATCATGGCATAAACTATTCCAAGCTTATTCCACGTTTATAAGTAAGGGGGTTAGAAGTTAGCCTATTAGGGTTGTCTTTTTTTTTCGATATTTTTGAAACAATTCGTAAATGTTACCATAAAAATAATGGTAGGTATCCTACTTCGTACAGTCAACAGCATAAATAAGTGATCATTTATGTACCTTGTCGCTTTCAATCGTTTCACAATTTTGTATAACATTTCAAACACAACGTTAAAGTGACAAGGTACATAAATGATCATTTATTTATGCTGTTGACTGTACTATATACAATGCGAAAGTTTGTGTGTGCGTGTTAGTTTGTTATTCCTTCACGCTGCAACAACGGCTCGACGGTTTTGATGAAAGGACAATGGGCAAAATGTCCCCACCCACCAACAGACACGAAACATATCTCATTTGATAGATCTTGGCAACCTGATGATTTTGTACTATGACGACGATCGTCCTATGTATGGGGTTTTCTTGGAAAACCATGTTTTATTTTTAAATATATTTTTGGTCATTTAGTTGACAGTTACAGGTCCAGTATGCAAGCAGAGGTCATCAGGTCACAGAAATCGTATGATAAACTGATAAGTCTAATAACGATAACGCAGAGACAGACTACAATTTGAGATACATGTCCTCTGTCTTGCGAACTTAGAAGCGACATCGACATCCCATAAAACATTTGACTACCGCCCGAAAAAAAAACGAATATCGAACGAGCCGAGAACTACCCATTTATACTGATTTCTTTTAAAGAGTCTATACGTAACTTCATGTTATTATTATCTTTAGTTAAAACTCACGATTTCTGTCATAAATACATGTATATGAAGCTAGTTAAAAATGTTTGAGTAACTTTTTTCCTGTACCTGTCAACTGAATGACCAAAAAATGTATAAAAACAAAACACGGTTTTCCAAGAAAACCCCATACATAGGGCGATCGTCGTCATAATAAAAAATCATCAAGTTGCCGAGATCTATTAAATGAGATATGTTTCGTTTCTGTTGGTGGGTGGGGACAGTGCCCATACAAATTTGCCCATTGTCCTTTAGTTAAGAGATAGCTTATACCATGGATTTACATATAGGCTACTTTTTATCCCGGAAAATCTAATAGTTCCCAAGGGAATAACGATAATCGAAACCTACGCGGATGAAGCCGCGGGCAGAAGCTAGTGTCTTAATAAACCATTAAAAAAGGAGAGGTCTAATAATATTGGTTGATTTTTTAATACAAAGGGGCTGAGGAAATGTCAAATTAGTCGTACCAAATTAATCTCAGCTGATTCGTGTTTGTGATCTACGGGGTTTGTATATTTTTGACACTTATGACGTGCAGAAAAAACGTCAACTGAAATAGAAACTCTTGATTTAGATACTTCGGAGGCCCCAAATGATAAGTCAGCAACCAACATTGATTTAATTAATTTAAGCTCCTTCATCATCATCATCATCATTATCAGCCTGTTGCAGTCCACTGCTGGACATATGCCTCCCCCAAGGAGCGCCTCAACGCACGATCTCCCGCCCTTTCCCAATAAACAATTTGGTCATATAATTAAAAAAAAATACGACTTTGAGTTTTATAAAAGTTATTTTACTGTAGTTTTTCTGACTCTTTGTCATGTACTGGTGCATTATGTGTCCGAATAGTCATATACATTTCTTGTCATATAATAATGTCATATAGACGTTCTTTCAACATTTCTTTACGACCGTCCTATAATAGTGTCTACGACGACGTCTATAAAACTTACTCATATAACGTTTTCGTCGTATAAACGTTTTCGTCGTATAAACATCAAGATAGTGTAACTTTTGTCATGTAATTACCTTTAATATAACTGTTAAACGGACAATAGTTGTGTACATGTCGTATTCGTAATCGTTATATAAAAATCGAATAAGTGTTACGAGTGCAACTTGTATACGTCTTCAAGTAACAGAAACATTATAATACGACCGCTATTTGATTAATACTCATGTTAACGTTTTAAAATAATCTTCTATATAACTTCCACCATTTTGAAATCAAAAATCACATTTAATTACTCTTTCTAAAATGGATCCAAAAAAGTGGAAAACGATTAAAAGAAGTGGTGCATTCAAAAGAAAAGTGCAAAAGAATTATCATTCGCTTCAAGCACGCACTTTAATACAAAGTAATAAAGCAAGAGGTCAAGCTGACAGTGAGGTAAATGAGAATGGTTCCGTATCACGTTTAAATACAAATGCTACACATTCAGCAAGTCCCTTGTGTAAAACGCGCAGTGGCTTCGAAGCTATACCCTGCAGTTCATTTGCCGAAGTTCAGGAGTCTTGTTCATTTTCCGAAGTTGAAGACTGATATTCATCATCCGAAAGTGAAAGTGAAGTTAATAATAAAGAAGTCACTTTAACCAAAAATGATGACTTCAGAGACCGTTACAAAAAGTGGGCTATTGATTTTAATATTCCACATGTAGCACGTTATTGTTTCTTAAAGCGAAATGTAACGGTCTATTTCCACGGACTATCTGGAAACCACATCCATGACAACGAAAAGAAAGGATAAAATGAGTGAATGACCACGGCCATTTGTAATGTACGCGTATCATTTCCTTGATGTCCGTCTTTGATAAAAACTTATCAATATCCGTATAATTGTAAATCATTTTGCGGTTTCCCTGAAAACAAAAATATTATTTTGACTTAAGTTCTTAAAGTATACATTCTTTACCAATAGTATATATACTTAATATAAGTCAGGCGTTTCATTATTTTATTACTGAACCCTAAATCGACTGTTATGGCGAACGTTCCATTTTGAATACGCAATTATAGGTCGGGAAGTTATATAGTTGTCACATAACGCAGTTACCTATTAAATTATTAATAAAACTATATCAATACTTTAAAATTTCAAAAGCCCATAAAAATTTAGTTACCAACTTACCTCACATTAATCAGTAAACTAGAGTGTACAATAGTTTACAGTTGATGAATATGGTTTTATCACCTCAAATTACTTACAAATAAAACATGCAATAATTACGGCCTTTATTCCTTATTGTTATGTCACAAAACACGTTAGGACTTAGGACTGTTTATGAGGAGGTTACCATCAATATCTTTAAGCGACAATAAAACAACCATTACATCATATAAAAGTCATATTGTGCACCATTACTCTACACGAAGTCGAATACACATTGCAACGGCTAATATTATATAACATGTAGCCAAATCGCCGACGCGTATATGACGACTATGCGACTAAGTAGGTATTCATATGACGTTTACACGAAACTCTTACGACTTAAAGTTGAATTAAATGGGCCTAAATGCCGTCGAGTAAACGTCCTTATGACGTTTATACGATTATACTAAGTGACATAAAGTTGAGACCAAAACGTCTACTCAACCTCGAAATGTTTATTGGGTTGCATCTAGTCACTGCCAACTGCCTTCTTCAGGCCATCGGTCCATCTAGCCGGAGGGCGTCCTACACTATGTTTGCTTAAGCGTGGTCTCCATTCGAGAACCTTCCAGCTCCACCTCTCGTCGGTTCAAAAAGCTCCTTAATGATCTAAAACATTTCATTTCCCTACTTAAGTAATTGGCCGGCAACGGACTGACAACTCCTCTTGAGTTGCTGGTGTTTATGGGCGGTGGTGATTACTTCCCATCAGGGAACCCGCATGGTTGGGGTCTCGTGGACACCCTTTGGGTACGGGACCCTAAAACTAAAAAAGCAATAAATTAAGACCTTAGCGTGACGCATACATCCTTATCTACGGAATAGGTAATAGATGAAGTAGCTTAATCGTTTCATTTAGCCCGATTCTGGTGTCACTCGGGTTACATCGGGTTACCTACAACAAGGTCGAAATTCAGTTAACAACTATTTCGTATCTCCGAATTTTCATAAGTTCTACTTTCCTGGATTATTATCAGTGATAGGATTAGGTAGTGCTATTTGGGGTGAATGACCTGAAACGCTATCCATAATATGGATATGCCCTGGGGATTTCCGGAAATCCCGGACTCGTATTTTATTGACGGTTGATAAAATGTATACTTAACATAAAAATAATTAATTCTAGGTTTATGAAAATTTTATACTTTCGTCTTCCGTCTCTTTTGCATCTACCATGGTAATTGTTGTAAACAATAGAAAATTAGAAAGCGTCCTTGAGTCAGGTAAAGGGTTGAATGCAGACTTCAGTTTAATAAATAACACGTGAACATAAAAATAAGACATGTACGGCTGAGCACACAAAGATAAAAAGTATGTAAAGTATGTAACGAATTATTGTTTACGTAAACTTTGAATTTTTAGTTTATAGGTATATTATTAACTAAACATTTTCATTAAATCCCGTGCTATAATATAAGCACCTATCTACTTTTTTATAACTACTTACTATTTAAACTTTATAATCATAAAAATCCCGGGATTAAGTCATACATACATACATACATTAAATCACGCCTGTTTCCCAGAGGGGTAGGCAGAGACCACTTCTTTCCACTTGCTACTATCTTGACAAATTTCTTTCGCTTCTTCCACATTCATACATCGAGTCATGCACGCACGTCAGTTTCGGGTACTTAAGATTCGGCCCTTTTCCAGTATTTCTCCGATTTGATTCGAAAAAGTACGCCTAGGGCGGCCCCTTCCGACCCTTCCACTTACTTTCGATCTATATATCTCTTTCGTCAATCTTCTTTCATCCATCCTTTCCAGATGACCGAACCATCGAAGCATGCCCTTTTCAATCTTAGTCACTACATCTTCTTTTATTCCACATTTCTCTCTGATTTTTTCATTTCTTACTCTATCAATCAGTTTCACACCACACATACTACGCAAAGAGCGCATTTCAACTGCATTTACACGACTTACATGCTTGTCCTGCCACACCCAACATTCACTACCATACATCAGGGTAGGGGCTAGCACTCCATTGTGAACAGCCAGCCGGGCTTTTTGTGTTTTGTGTGTGAGTGCAGGGCCCCATTAATTTGATTGCCCGCATTCACCCTCCTCTCGATATCCTTCTCACACTTACCATCTCTTGTAAACATACTTCCCAAGTACACAAATTCGCTCACTTGTTCTACTAATTCACCATTTATATTGATCACACACTCAGTCATCTCCTCATCCTTCTCTATCACCATGACCTTGGTCTTGGCAACGTTTACTTTCATCCCCTTTTGCTTAAATCCCTCATTCATTACTGTTACCATCTCCTGCAACTCAAGTACCGATGGGGCAAGTATAACTTGATCATCGGCATATAAGAGGCATTTGATTAGCAACTCTTGCATACGCAAACCCTTATCATACTCTCTCAAATCCCGCATACAACTGTCCATGAATAGATTGAACAGCCATGGTGAGGCAACACAGCCCTGTCTAACACCTTTAGAGATATTAAACCAGGCCGAGTATACCCAATTTATCCTGACACAGGCTCTGGAGCCCTCATAAAGGGACCTCAAAGCCTGCACCAGGTTGCTGCTCACTCCATACATAGACAGCACCGTCCACAACTCCTTTCTATCTACCCTATCATAGGCCTTTTCCAGGTCCACAAAAGCACAAAAAACCTTTTGGTTGACAGCCAAGAACTTTTCTGTGATGGACCGTAGTGAAAAGACCTGATCCGTACATCCCATTCCCTTTCGAAATCCCGCTTGTACATCCCAGATTTTGTCATTCGTAACATTCAGTACTCTTTCAATTAAAATCTTCGCATATACTTTGCCGACAACACTAAGGAGGCTGATACCGCGGTAGTTTTTGCAGTCTTGCTGTGACCCCTTTCCTTTATACAGAGGGACGATAACGGCCTTGACCCAATCTTCCGGGACTTGGCCGCTACTCCAACATGCATTAAAAAGACGGTACAACAGACTACCCACCAGGCCATCTCCTCTCCTCAGCATTTCTATCGACACTCTATCACAACCTGCTGACTTTCCCGCTTTCATACTTTTTAAAGCTTTCATGATTTCACTCATACTAATAACACTTTCATCTTCGCTACTTGCATCTTTACTCATGCTTTCTGGCTCAAGACAAACATCTTCGCATTCAAACAAGCTTTCAAAATAAGTTTTCCATCTATCAAGCATTTTTTCTTCCTCACATATTAAGTGTCCAGACTCATCCCTCACCGCGCTTAATTTAGTTTTCTCTGATTTCCCCCGAGCCTTAATTAACGGGATTAAGTCATATCCATATTAATCTTTCGCCACGAAGTCTCGGGTCATTCGCCCCAAATAGCACTACCTAATCCTATCACTGATTATTATAAAACAAACCTGACCTAACTTGCTACTGTAGGTATCTATCTATAATTCTTAAACACTTTGGAAAGTTAAAATTTCTATTTAATGAATTTTCGAACTTGATTTAGGATCTGTCAATTCAAATGATCTTCACAAAAGTGTATTTTATCGATAAGGAGACCATGCTAGATCAATCCATTGATTAAGGGTTAAAGTGATTATTTATATTGAGTCAATATTATTGAAATACATATCTTAGGACCGTATTAATAAACTCATTTTAGTTGAGACGCCTATCACGATGTATTATGTCAAGCCATTGAAAACTGTCATTTTTGACTCTTGAGACTGTCATTATGGTCCGTTTACTAATAGGGGCCTTAGTAAATCCATTGAAATTAGACCTGACGTCGATAAATTGGTTGCTCTCGTACGCAAGGCCGTTCTAATAGAAATATAGGTCACGGGAAATACGACTTGTTAAGGATATAGGATACGTATACCTGTATTATTATAGGTAGGTATACATAAAGTGGATAACGAAAAATAAAGATGTTTATTTAGTATAAGGACGGGCACTTCTACCGGTTCTTATAATTTTATCGAAACAGCTTTCAAGTAATAGTAACATTGGTTCAAATAATCATACCGATTATAATTTTAGTGATGGTAGGTAGGACTAGGGCTCCTGGGGGCCGATTTTTGACTTTCGAGCGCTCGATTTCAAAAGCGAGCGGTAGAAAATATTCGAATGTGAAAATTTTTCACGATTTATTTTCGAATGGTCCCAAATTCCATATTTTTGAGATTCTCACTCGAAACTGAGGGATTGACTAAATAGTATTGTTAAGTTGGAACTTGTTTCATTATACGCAGAAAATCGATGTCTGTCTGGTCGTGTCCGTGTTTCGTGTACCCGTAGCCGAATCTCCGTTACCGAGTAACACCGAGACACACGAGACGAGATACGTATCTTATTTACACGTAGATCCGATCCGCCCGTGACCGTGACGTTTAATGAAGATTTTATGTGTGTCTTTAAGACCTCCGAATGTAATGCGATAGTCGTGTTTTTGATTTCAGTTTCGTTGCTTTTGCATTTAAAATTGGTTTAATGAGTCATTATATAAATATAAATAGAACACATATCACATATCTAATAAGGCTCCGTTCGACAAGCTTTCATTCAATAACCGTGCGGAGCGGAGCCGGAGCCGAGATCCGCAGATACGTAGCCGAACGCAGACACGGATACGTATCTTGGCGTGACCGTGTAGTTCGGGAACTTAGCACCGCCGGTGCTAAGATCACGGAGCTACGGTTCCCCGTGTAACACGGATATCAGGACCACTAGGTAGGACCTGAGAGCGTCGGTGGCCTAGTGGCAGAGGGGGTCAACTCGTGATCGTAAGGTACTGAGTTCGAACCCCCGCGGCCACCATGTACCAATGAGGTTTTCTATCTTAAGTGCATTAATTACCCTATATGCTCTTACGGTGAAGGAAAAGCATCGTGAGGAAACCTGCACGTTCGAACAGCTGAGTGTGTAAGAGGGTCTAAGTGTATCCGAAAGGGCTAATCTGTAAGATAAGATAAGATAAGATGGTAGGACCTTGCGCAATGCAAGTACCACTTAAAACCTTACCTTTTTATTCATAAACGTACAGCAAACTTATACGTATAAGTAGTTAAAGCATACTTTGTCTGTTTTTCACTGTCACATGTCACTATGAAATATACAGGCAAATCATAATTTAAAGCATAGTCTAGTTAAATGCTATAGCAACAGCACGCAAAGAACAAATTATTAAAAAGAGGATTCAGCGCAAACCATAAACCACCCTCTCTATACCTCTAGCAACCAATAAATACCTTTAGTCATGCCTGCTACCCCTGGTATTTGCATGCCTATAGAAAATAACATAGCCGAATTATTGGCTCGAACTCTCATTTTATTTGGCTCGTTATTTAAAGATTTTATTGGTTATTTTTCCGTGTGGTTGCCGGCTTAGAATTGTGCCACTCCGTCTTCCCGTGGAAGTCGTAAGAGGCGACTAAGGGAATAAAGGCTTGTAGTACTGTTAGGCGATGGGCTTGCAACCTGTCACTAATATGCACTGTTAAACATCTTAGCGGGGGGCCATTTGCAACGTTAAAAGATGGCGGACGTGTAATTTGTTTTAGACTTTAATTTTTGGGTAATTAGGTGTTAAAAGTTCTTTTCTGATAGTGATTTGTACTTTTTATGCCTTTGTGTCGCACAGTGATTGAAGACTTGGACTTATTTCGTGTATCTGGCATCTTTCTTCTCGTTTCAAGTGGACTCGCAGTGGTGCAGAGGTTAAAACTATCTTGACCTCTGACCTACAAATCACCGTACAACGTTGCCCCCAATCTTCCTAGAGAAGATTGGATTGTATTTTATTGCTATATTGATTTATAATCATACAAACCTTGACACTGGCGAAATCACTTCACGTGGAAGCCATATCCCTGCGGTAGTAGCTGTTCAAGTCGCCGCGGGGGCAAAAAAAAAAAAAAAAAAACCATCTTAGCCAAATTGTGCAAATTGTGGTTACAGAGTTATCAACAAGTTTTTAGAGTTGTAGGTAATACTGTAGCTCTGCCTACCCCACTCTGGGAATGAAGGCGTGAAGGTATGTATGTATGTATGTATTGGTTATTTTTCCTTATTTGCGAGGGAATCGTGAGGAAAATAAACCAATTACGTGAGAAACATTCGTTCTTGTAATTGGATTGTTTGAGGACGCGCTGGCCTAGTCGGTAGTGACCCTGCCTACGAAGCTAGCGGTCCTGGGTTCAAATCCCGGTAAGGCAGATATTTGTGTGATGAGCGCGAATATTTGTTCCTGAGTCATGGATGTTTACTATGTATTTAAGTATATATTTCTCTATAGAAGTATTTATATCATTGTCTAGTACCCATAATACAAGCCTAGAGCTTAAATTGGGACTAGGTCAATTGGTGTGACATTGTCCCCTGATATTTATTTATTTATTTATTGGAAAATAAATAGCTGAGATAAGTTCCCTTTGTGTCTCGCTATTGATGCCTTGGTTTTTTTTAACTAGTATAAAACACTTCGGCCACACTGCCCTCCTAAGGAAATAAGCAGAATCCCAAAATCAATAAACAAAGCAGTTTTAGTTCTCTTCTCTTAGTAATAAGGTTGATATTGCTACAGGATTTGTATCTGACATACTGCGTATTAGCTTAGGAGGGCTGCACTGCACAGATGTAATTGAAGATCCTCGTGATATGACACCACGGCTTTAGTCGAATGACACAACTGCTACTCCGTCCACAGCCTGAAAAACATAGGATTACAGTGAAGGTAGGTATCTTGTGCCCTGTCACATACACACGTCCTTCTGTCAGTCCCCTTCTCTTCCACTAAGTTTTACTCCAATTCCTTCACAGTCCAGGCTATAAGGCTATGGAACGCTTTGCCTACAGAAGTAAGGCTTGCTCAGTCTTATTTTTATTTTTAAAAGCAAGCTAAAGGACTGTTATCTATCGCTTCCGTAGTTTTTCTAAGATTTCCTTTACTTTTATTTTTACCATCCTATGACCTCGTTCGTGTGTTATCTTTGTTTAGCTGTATTCTAGAATTTATGTATATATAATATATATTTTATAGTTGTATAATAATATGTATTAAGCGTGTATTTAGTATGTATTTATTAGCTCATTTACTTTGTGTATGTATATATTTATTTATTTATTGTAGTTTATATATGTGTAAGTAGTTTTTACAATAACAGAAGTGTTTCTTGTAGTTTAGTTTGAGTTCTGAAGAATTTAGTTTACACCGCCTGCCATGTATTTTTGTCATTATTATTTCTCTGTCCAAGGTTGTCTGGAAGAGATCGCTATTTAGCGGTAAGACCGCCTGTTGTATACCTATAGTTAAAATGTACTGTTCCGTGTTTTGTTTTTTTTTGGTGTTCAATAAAGAGTACTTGTATTGTATTGTATTGTACATCACAAAACCCCCTAGTGTCACAGCACAGGCCACAGCAAGAGCTTTAAGCTAACCTTAACCTCATCTACAACTGATAAAAAGGGTGACGTCACCTGTTGTGACACGTAATGACTGTTTTTTTTTTGGCATATGAAGGCAAACGAGCACACAGGCCACCTGATGGTAAGTGGAAACTGTGACCCATAGACATTCGCATTAACAAGACTGCAAATGCGGTGCCAACCCTGAGGACTAAGATGGAATGCCTCTATGCTAGTCATTTCACCGGCTGTCTTATCCCCAAACCGGAACACAACAATTCGAACACTGCTGTTTGGCGGTAGGTTTGGTTAGGTTAAGATGGTGGTACCAACCCGGACGGATCCTGCACAAGGTCCTCCCACAACTCAGGGTTAGCAGTGCATTTGCGGTCTTGTGAATGCATGAATCTTCCATTTAAAACATTTCCAACGAGTTTGTAACTTAGAACACAATAAAATAATAAATAAATAAATAAATATCAGGGGACAATGTCACACCAATCGACCTAGTCCCAATTTAAGCTTTAGGCTTGTGTTATGGGTACTAGACACCGATATAAATATATACGTAAATACATAGTAACCATCCATGACTCAGGAACAAATATTCGCGCTCATCACACAAATATCTGCCCTTACCGGGATTTGAACCCAGGACCGCTAGCTTCGTAGGCAGGGCCAACTAGGCCAGCGCGTCGTCAAAAACAAAAGGTTTTATAAATTTGATTTCATTTCAAAGAATACCACCAAACAATTGTTTGCAGTCACAATGATACCGCGAAGCTTCCGTTGCAATTGCCTTAATTACAATCGGCAAATGCTAAATGCATCTCTTTGTTGTCAACCACAAATTGCAGCTTTTGTGAAGGTAATTCTGAAAAATGCAGCAAAGGAACCGGTGAAGTATTTTGCTGCCTTTGTTAGCGGAGATAATTTGCAGCACGTTTGGTGAGTCCAGAGGCATTTCGCTTTAAAATTGTTGGAAGAATAAAATTATAAATAAAAAAAATAAAAAACTTGAAAGAAGATTGATTTAATTATCCCACCATTAACTCGGTTCGCTTCGGTTAATGAGTTTTTCGGAACACTCCTATATTAAGCATAATTTATTACACAAACCTTTTGTAAAAACACGGAAATCCGCATCAAAATCCGTTGTGTGGTTTAGGAGGTATTAGCGGATATACAGACAGACTTTATGTCAAACTAAGTAAAAAAGATTAAGAAAAATAAAAGATAAACGTAGAAGTTGTTTATCGCTTTTCCCTCTGGAACTCTCAAATTTTCAAGGATTTAAAGTACTTACTGCAGTTTCTGCAAATGTAGGATAGGATAAGGACAATCTCCGTGCCGAATTTTATCAAAATTCGTACAGGTGGTTACGACTGATTGAAACAAATAGTTTTTTCTCAAACATGCTCGGAAAAAACGGGTTTCCGATTGAAACACAAGGACGGAAAGAGCCTCATTTTACTCCTAGGAGTAAAAAAACCATATGAAAACACTTTCCGTCCATGTCCATATATTTCTTAAAAATGCTGTCAATTTGCATACAAAATCAAAAGGACCAAGACAAAAATTCCAAACAGCCAAGGTAACTGCTCGCTTTTTTAGCACAGTGCGTGTGTTTCTTTTTGAATTTGCATTCCAATGTCTATGGTTAGTATTTAAAAACAATTGACAGTCGGTAACATTCGTTCATTCTGCATAATATAATTGTGAAAACGAATATTAAACTATTTGTTGTGTGAAATACTTTTTAGAAATGTATTTGTATTATTTCCTCACAATATGTTTGAGAAAAGCATTATGTATGCCTCGGCGGAAACGAGGATTTCCTGACTCGTATTTTAGCAGGCCTCGCTGTTGCTCGGCCTGCTAACCACCTCGTCAGGAAATCCCTTACTTTCCGCGCCTAGGCAACAATGTACTATTATTTTTGTGGCAGTCGTTCAAAGCTTAACTAGAGTGTTTTTATTGTGTTATATAGAGGTTTACAGACATAAATACAAAGTCACATTTTAATACCAGTAGGATAATATATATAAGTACTTACATTATTTTGAATATTTATCAAGGCCATTGTTATGCAATAGGTACTTACGTAAATACATTATGACTAACTCGTCCTGATCCCTTTTATCTTTTTCCCTGCTTTGCAGACATAACCCCCCCCCCCCATAATCCAGGACAACCCAAATATCACATTGCACACCATAATTTATAATACGTATCACATTTTATAAAACCGCTCGGTTAATTCACTTCAAAGAAAAATAAGCTTTGGATCTGTAACTTTAAATTACAATTTACTTTAGCAAGACTGGGCTATAGATTACAAAAATTGGTTAAGCAAAAGGCCTATAACGGTACAGTCAAGCAGACTTAAATCGGTGTGTAACATAACAACCAGTTTCACTTGGTCCTTCAAAGTATTACATTAAGTTTGACTAAGGTGTCAAGATGCAACGGTTTATTCGTAATCTAACTAATATAGCAAAAGCTCTGTGGTCTTGAGTTTTGTTCGCGAATGAAGGTCGAATTAAATTTGTTGTGAAGCTGCCGCGAAACTCGAGATTATGCGAGCATTAACCTCTACTAGAGATAAGGTGGTGTAACCGACGTCGCTCCTAACAGTGTAATGGTGCGGACGCCATTTTAGGCTATTCAATAATCCGCCATTTTGTTTACAATGATAAACATAGGCTTATCGACGCCATTTCGTGAATCGTGATTCGGTGATATTACCTAACTCTAAATTGATGTTGAAAAACGTTTACCAAAGTACGTCCCACGAAATATACCATCATCATAACATTAATATTATAAATTCTAAAATTTGTGAGTGTATGTGCTAGTATGTTTGTATCTTCTTCATGGAATGCATTTATTCATAAGCTACCTTTTATCATGATAAAATATTCTCATGGATTGGTACCTAGGGTAAAGTCACCAGTGGTTAGCCAGAGACCTATAGTCAGCCTCTGCCTATACTTCGTATGAGTGGGGAGAGTAAGAAATATATATTTCCCACTCTTCTCTCGTCTCTGGCTGACCACTGGTGATTTATCCCTATATATCAAACCCTTGAAGAGACACGAAGTCGCGGGCATAAGCTACGTATACATTTTTACGGTAACTAATGATACACTCACACTCGCATACACTAAAGCTGGGCATACACGACCGCTCCAACAAGCCGAATATAGCAGCTCCGGCCGCACCAAAATCAATCCGTAAATGTCAAAACTGTAGCGTTTAAACGTACTTAACGCGGTGCGTTGAATTTCCAAATGGACGGAAAGCCAGCGCGACGCCACGCTTCCGCGCCAAGCCAAATGGCGTCGTCGTGAATGCGTTCTCTGGCTACCATTTTCTAATTAGTGCAGGATCATTCTTGAGTTTCTCCAAAGATTTTTGATTTGCAATTATTCTTATTATATAACAATTCTTCTTTATTCTGCTTATTTTTATACTATTGTGGCCGTTTCTACTTATATTCTGCGTAACGCACAGGATCATTCCTGATTCTGATGAAATTTTATGCTTTTGTTACCATTCCTCTTTAATCTGCTTATTTATATAACTTTATTCTGTGTAACGCACAGAATCATTCTTGAGCTTTTCCAATAGCTTCTAGTTTGAAATTCTCTTATTTTGTAACCATTCTTCTTTATCTTGCTTATTTATATAGCTTTGTCTTTGTTTCTCTCCACATTCTTCGAAACGCACAGGATCTTTTTTAAGTTTCTCCTAACGCTTATGCTTTGTAATTCTTCTCTTCCGTAATCTTTCATCTTCAGTCCGCTTATTTTTTATTAAATTAATTTCTGTTTTTATTTTGTCCTTTTAACCTCCACATCCGAATCAGGAGGATTGTTTTCTAAGCATATTTTGAAATTGTCCCTTTTACGTTGCTTAGTAATTTTTTGGACTTTTGGTGCCATCTCCACCAATGTGTCTTATTTTTTGCATCGCTTTTCTTTTTTGGTCACTTAGCATCTTTTTCTTTTTATAATCTGCGTAACGCAAAGGATCACTCTTAATTTTCTCCATACGCTTATGCTCTGAAATTCTTTTCTTCCTTAATCTTTCGTCCGTTGTCTTTCTGTTTCTTTTTTTTTTAATGTTGTCCACTAACTTAGCTGTATCTTTAACTTCCACATCCGAGTCAGAAGGACGGTTTTCTGGAAAAAGCGATTGTTCTACTAGTTTTTTCTTCTGTAATATTTCTTCTTTATTCTGATTTTTTGTTTTAATTTTAAACTCGTCCTGGTTTTCTACCAATAGAGCTGTATCTTTGACCTCCACAACCAAGTCAGGGTGAGTGATTCTTAATAATTTCTGGAAATTATCCCTCTGGTCTTCTAGTGCCATCTCTCTAATGGATAACATTATTTTACCTGCTTTTCTTATGTAGTATCGTTGCCGTTGTTTTTCCTTATATACCTCGTAACGATCCGGATCATTTTTTATTTTCTCGTAAACCTTCCGTGCTGCAATTTTCTGCTTTTGTTTCCGTTCTTCTTTTGTCTGCTTGGTTTTCATTTGAATTACTATTTTTTCACATAAAAAAATTACTTTATGATCCTGTCAACAAAGAAATACATCGTTCATTATATTGAGATTAGAGTAATTTTATAAGTTAACCCCATCTATTGCCAAATCCTTGGACAAAGTCTATTTTTGTAGCATTACATGCCAAAGAAATCCTAAGACTCCAAATGCGCTGCCAACCCTCAGGGCTAAGACAAAATAATATTACAAGTAAAACTGTAAAAAGAATGTAGCACGCATTCATAACAAAGAAAAAACTGCTACATATTACTCTGCTGAAGAAATCTAGACACTTACCGTCAGAAAAAAACGTATATAGTGAAGAGAAAATTCAAGGTAGACGTTCAAACACACGAGCACCCACGGTGATTGCAGGGGCTAACTAAAAGGGTGCGACGGAAGGGGTTGCGAATGCAGAAAAGAGACACACAGATCAAACTTTGAATGCATACTTGTTGTGATGCACGTGTAATATGTCTTTGTCTCTCTCTGATCAGCGCAGATCCAGTGGACGCTTGGAGGCCCCATCCCACCCCCTCCCCACCCCCCACTGACCCCACGGCATAATTATTATTTCGTCAATCCGAGACTGAAATTATTGCCAATTCAACGCGCTCAATCTAAATTATAGGAGGATTGTTTTTGTTTTGCTTTTCGAAATGAGGGGAAATTGACGTTGAATTTTCCTTCGGAATAAATAATAACGGTGTTTCATTTGTTCCGTCCGAATAAATCGCGATTGAAACAACTCAATTTACCAGTGACGATCGCTATAAGTATTAAGGGCACCACAGATTATCTAACAGTTTACCTGCAGTCGCAAGTCAGTCGTGGCCAACTAACAGTCGAAAATCTAATAAAAAGGCCAATATCGACCGACAGACTATTATTAGCAGATCGGGGTTTTGGATGCAACTCGGGGTGAATGACCTCAATCATTATGATGAAATGAAAATGAAATGAAATGAAAATTATTTATTTGTGTAAATGTGGTATATTAAGATGTCGTTTGAATTGCAGTAGATCGCATTCTTTGCATGCAAAAATTGTATTATATAAATTGAATTGTATTGTATAAACTTTATATTTTTAATTAAAATTAATTATATTTTATTTATTGATAGTATGGCTAATATGGATATACCGCGGGATTCCGGGCTTTGTGTGGTTTGATAAAGGACAGTTTTTTGTCTTATTATTAGATTGCATAATGGTTATAAATTAATTGCTATTACGGGTCAATGTTTTCAATAAATATGGTTATATAATTATAATGGGTAGGTATATGACAAACTTTAAAATAACAATACTTTTTACATAAAGAATAAATTATACATTTTAATACAATCATGTACCTATTTCGAGTAGGTATTTAACATAATATTTTTTCTTACTTTTGGTCTCTATAAAATTAAAATAACAAACTATTATAAAATAAATAAGTAAATCAATATTAGGGGACAATGTCACACCAATGGACCTAATCCCAAACTAAGCTCTAGCCTTGTACTAATTTCATAAGAAATAATAGTGTTGTGAAATCCACAGTATGTGTGTTTATTGTATCCATTGATAAATTGTATATTTCCATCAGCTGTTGGTTTGAAATATTCAATAAAAAAAACGGATTACTCCATCACACCACGACTAAAAAACATACGTCCTATCAGCGCAGGCGCTTTCGCAGCAGTAGTTTCACGTCGCGTTTATACGATGACATTAGTTGCATGACACTGGTTTTATCCAAAAATCGCGCGCGACGCAAAACTATTTCAGTGTCGTAAAATCGATGCATGCATTGTAAATTGCATGCAGTTTTCCTGCGGCACAATGCTGAGAGGGGTACTGGTCAACGTATGTAGGTACCTAATTAATGTCTTTTTTTCACTTTATATTTTTCTACTATATTTTAGTTTGCGTTGAATAAATATTTTATATTCTATTCTATACTATTCTAAATGTTGCGGAACTACTTTAAGGCCACTGGTTTCGTAATGTAAATTCGGCTTTACACCAACTTATAACTGTCCGGACTTCATCAGATATTTCTATGGCATCGATGATTGACGTATCTCGGTCCGATTATGCTTAAATATTCATTTATATAATCCAAATAGCATTTAACACTGCATTTCCTAAATATATTTTTAGTTTTTTGGGGTGATTGACCTTAAAGCTAATGCTAATAATGGATATGCCCGGGATCCCAGGTTTGTTAACATTTGAAATAAAGGTTTTTATTATTGAAAAAATATTGGCGGATTATAGTCACATCCATACTATGATTACGACTTGAAATCCCGCGAATTGCATCCAAAACCCCCTTTACTTAATTTATTAGTCATTACTAATAAATTGATCTATATTGGAATTCCTAATCGTAATTTGTCCTAATGCATCGTTCATCCGAATTTTCAAAATTATCCTAATGCCAATATCCGTCTGAGTTTTTTTTGTATTGTTATATATAATACAACCCTACCCTAACCCGACAACAGATATTTTCGGAAAACTTAAAGTTATCTGATTCCGCTGAAAACCAGTTTATTATAACAATAATTCGGACACACGTTATTAAGGATTCCGACGGACATCAATTTAAATCTGCCAGCTGAACTAAGTACCTCAAAGTTATAGTCCGGAGCATTATGTGTGTTTTTTTAAAGCTAAGCTATTTAAGCGGCAGTTCCCAATTCTCTTAAGATACAAATTAACTTGCAAAAACTCGTCGCCAACCGCAAATCGTCGGTGATAATGCGAAACCGCGAAACTAACAAATTTGTGATAGAGCAAAATAAACCTTACTGTCTCATTAAAAAGGTGCATTTTGCTCCTTATTAAAAATGTTACTTACGCGGTTTTGCAATATCACCGACGAAATGTCCCGTCACATGAGAACTGCAAAAACCAGCAGATGTAACCTTTCGCAGGACATAACGGTGATGCAACGTCCTGTCCGTTGAGTGCACAAAAAACATGTACAGGGCGTTTCAATTTTAAGCTTAACACCATTAGCCAATTTATTAAGTCGTTCAAGTTATGTTTATAATTATGTCGGCGAAATATATGAATGTATGTATGTAAACTCTTAATTGCACAAAAATATAAATATTATAATATAAATATTGAACAAGAAAATAAATACAAAGGCGAACTTATCCCTTAATGGGATCTCTTCCAGCTAACCCTGAGGTAGATGAGTTAGGACAATGCATAGGGTTAGACACATACAAGTTTGCACAAAACATATCAAAAACAGATGATACCTAACCTAATACTTACAAATAAATAAATATTAAACGAATAAACCAGTACTCAAAGAGTACTCAGAGTCTCTGAGTCAGAGAGTATAATTATGGTGATTGATTATACAGACTGTGCAAGTATAAGCTTCAAGTTATTGGCTGTTTTTTTTAAATATAATTTCTGTATTTGACCCGTATGTATGTACTTATTTCTTATTACATAACATAACAAAACCAATAAAAGTTAATATTTAATACGATGCGTTGTTTTTATATTTCAAGACAAAGAAAACATACCTAGTAATGGTGTAGTTTTTTTAGGCATGGAGGAAGCTTACGAACAGGTCAGGCATTGTGATATATTGTGTAAATTATATTCTAGATCATGGGAACTGCAGTAACTCAATTCCACAATCATGAAATTTATGTGGTGACAGAAGAAACTGCATTATTGCCAAGTACACCACAGCACCAGTTGTTAAGTATACACTGGATCATGTTACCAATTTTATTTTGCTCTGACAACCGTCATTATTTTCTCTAAACTCTTTTTTGACAGGCTGCATGTTTCTCATCCCGCAGTATCCGCATAATGCTGGCCGTTTATTCGTATAATGGTTATAATATGGTGGTATAAAATTTTAGTGCATCACCGAACAAGGATTTTGCGTGTTTTTATATTGGGAGCCGAAATGAAGTCATCGGACAATCATCTCATGATGGTCCGATGACCGAGAATTTAAATCTTCATTACGGTCGTAAGTTGGTTGTCAAGCAGCTGTAATGACGATCATTTACGAGAAAATGCCGTAAATATTTATGGTTGTAAATTTACATTTTGGAGGTTAGTGCTAATTAAGGCATTACGGTATACATTTATATTTAACCTGCTGCCAAGTAAAAGTAGAATTAACTAGAATAGAAAGCTTTATTAAGGCTCTGTCATCCCGGCTCATAGACACCTCCAGAGATCCTAGAGCTGGTGCTTACCTCTCCCAAAGGATTGGGCTAGCTATCCAGAGAGGTAATGCAGCCAGCGTCATAGGGACCATGCCGCGAGCGGACCTGCTAGAGGGGGTGTTCTTTTTATAGTGTTGATTATTATTTACATCTTTAATATTTAAGTAGCTTAGTTATATTTTAATTTCAGAAAGTTTAGTTTTAACTTTTCATTATATAACACTAGCAACCCGCCCGCGGCTTCGCCCGCGTGGAATGTATTATACATATAAACCTTCCTTAAGAATCACTCTATCTATTAAAAAAAACCGCATCAAAATCCGTTGCGTAGTTTTAAAGATTTAAGCATACATAGGGACAGACAGCGCAAGCGACTTTGTTTTATACTATGTAGTGATTATTGTCTTTAAATAATGATTAAAGTAGAATAGAATATAATAGTATTTAACGCTACTCACTGTTGTTACAAATAAATTAAAGTTAAAACAAAAAAAAGTGGGAAAAACCAGCTAGGTCATTATTTTTGCTGATTACTGCTGTGTCCCAATATTGAGGGTGAGAGAGAGAGAGATAACTAGTAAACTTGTTAGCACATTAGCATTCTATCTTGGTCTTCAAGATCTACAGGGTGTTGATTTTCTCATTCTTTCTCACCCACAATACTTATACACCCACTGACTGACTTTTTTTGATGCTTTGACGAGACAAGACTCGCTGGATTATATTTCGTGAACTATACAACTACATACATACATACATACCTACACCCACGCCTTCATTCCCAGAGTGGGTTAGGCAGAGCTGCAGGATTACCAACAACTCTTAAAGACTTGTTGGTAATTCTGTAACCACATGTTGCACAAACAGGCTAAGATGTTTACCAAGTGTATATTAGTGACAGGTTGCAAGCCCATCGCCTAAAGCGGCTGCTACACGGTTAGCAACCGAGCCTCCAACCAAGGTGACCTTGCTGGTTTGCAGCCGTGTAGAAGGATGTTTGCAACCAAATTTCGTTTGACCTTTCTTTGCCCTTGGTTGACGGGCGTGCGCTGACAACCGCGGTTGGATGCCGCCGTTGTAAACCGTGTAGACGCTTGTTGCCAACCACGCAAGGGCAGTTGTGTCTCTGCAGGCAAAGAGTGCGCACGGCCTCACGCAACCAGCGTTGCATATGTTTACTGATTTACTGAATTTGCAAAATAAATTTAAATAATCTATTAGATTTTGTATATATCTGAATAGACTTCAAGTTTTATGTGGAAGATCAATGGAATTTTTAATGTATTTTATTAAAATGTAATTGCAAGCATTTTTCGTACAAAGAACGTATCTAGTCATTAGGAATATGCCTTTATAGTGCGGATGGAATAAAATGGAATGCGTGCCGTGCGTGATCAATGATCATACTCTAATCTATGGAATCGACTGCAAGTTTTAACAGTTCTGTTTTGTTTGTTAGATCAGTTTGAGTTTTTAAGTACTGCGTGTTTTCTCTCCGCGAGCAGTAGACAGACTGCCTGTTGGCAACCGTGTAGACGGAAACGCAACGGCGTTAGCAGCCGAGCCTCCAACCAAGGTCACCTTGGTTGGAAGCTTGGTTGCTAACCGTGTAGCAGCCGCTTTAGTCTGAGTGGTACAATTCTAAGCCGGCAACCACTCGGATATACAACAATATACAATGATATATACTATACAACTCCCAGTGACTAGCATAGAGGCATTCCATCTTAGTCCTCAGGGTTGGCAACGCATTTGCAGTCTTGTGAATGCGAATGTCTATGGGTCACAGTTTCCACTTACCATCAGGTGGCCTGTGTGCTCGTTTGCCTTCCCATGCTATAAAAAAAAAAAAAAAGTGTAGAATCTTCTTATTATTATTAGGTTATTTATTCAACAAAACGCTACAAGTGTAAGTCTAACAATTGGTATTTAATTATCTCTTTTACATTTGCTTTTACATACGTTTTTCCCACCGTTACATATAAAAATCTGACAGCCTCTCACAGTGTTTTCAGACATTAAAAATATAATCCATCTCAATAACAGTGTTACCAGTTATGAATATATTCGACTACTTATACAAAGGAGTATTTACGTCATGTCATTGCTAAGACCATGATATCTATAGTGATGAGCAGTGATGGGAAATAGGTGAGCTAAAATACCTATTCTTCGCGAGAGGACATAATATAGAGTGGTTACAACCGGATAATTTTTTTTTTTTTTTTCTGTTCCGGGTATTCGATATTTATTCGGGTAATTATCGTAATGTAAAACATGACATGTTTTGTTTAAAGTACGGCATGTTTAATGTTAGTTTTTAGTAAAAAGGGCTAGAGAAAAGAAGGAATGTACAAGATTTCTAAAAAGTAGTAGCAGGACTAATAATAAGTATGGGTTTTCCCACGCATTGTTTGTTTATGACTTGCAAATGGGCGTTCACATTTTCGGATTACTTATAATTTTAACTTTATGGCAGGAATGTTACCATTTTTACTACAAACTTTACAAACATTCTATAAGGAAAAGAATGTATGTTCAACATTACGGCTAGTATTCGCAGTGCCCGGATAAATATCAAATACCCGGAATCCAAAAAATATATAGGTACTTTTATCCGGTTATAACCACTCCATATTATGTCCTCTCGCAAAGAATAGGTATTTTAGCTCACCTATTTCCCATCACTGGTGATGAGCCTAACACAAGGTATAATCTATATATTTATTATTATTTATTATTTATTTCTAGTCCTAAAGGCACATCAGTATCAATCCGTCCTATCACCCATCGCCGCGGGTCGCCAGTTCTGCCCTCCTAAGGAAACAGGCAGTATCCCAAAATCAACAACCAAAGCAGTTTTAGTTCTCTTCTCTTAGTAATAAGGTTGATATTGCTACAGGAGTTTTATCTGACATACTGCGTATTAGCGTAGGAGGGCAGAGTTCGACTCCGCTCAAAGCCACAAAGGGCCCACGAACAACTTTCTCCACGAGCCTTAATTATCATTTATTTATCAACTTTCAACCTTAATACCGAATGAGAAGAAGCAAAACTCAATGGCAGGGTGAACACTTTTAAATTAATGTAAAGCGATTGAATTTGGATCTTATAACGGTGAGATAAGGTTGGATGTAGGTTGGTTAAAGAGACAAAGGAAAAGAAGGCAATTTCACTGTGCAGCAAAGGTTTTAAAATATAACTGGCTGGCGCATGCGTGTCGCGCTTGACTTTTGTTTCGTGCTTAAATGCCGAGCTGCGTGATCTCCATTTGAGACTGACTCGATTTGGCGTCAGTGGCGCTGAACTCAGACAGTTTTGAGATTGCGAAAATGCATTATATAGGTAGTCTTCATGTTTCCATGTTTTGCCCGTGTGGTTACCGGGTTAGAATAGTGCCACTCCATGTCTTCCCGTGGATGTCGTAAGAGGCGACTAAGGGAATATAGGCTTGCAGTACTGTTAGGCGATGGGCTTGCAACCTGTCACTAATACGCTGGTAAACATCTTATCCTAATTTTGCAAAAAGTGGTTACTGATTTATCAACAACTTTTTAAAGTTGTATGTAATTCTGTAGCTCTGCCTACCCCACTCTGGGATTACAGGCGTGACGATATGCACGTATGTATGTCTTCATGTTTTTGTGTTAATGAACTTGCTGTTTTTCTCTTGCAGTACTTTAAAACACAAAACCCATCATATTCAAGTAGGTAGGTCTCATACTCGGGCGTAAAGGATTATATTTGACATTTTAATTGGTCTAGATTAATTGATACGAGTATAATAAAAAAAAACCCCTGAGTAAATAAATAAAAAAGGGGTGTTTAAAGTTTATGACGTGTATCTCTAGAGGTCTATGTATCTGAGTGTCTGTTTGTGGCATCGTAGCTCCCAGACGTAGGAACGGATTTGGACGCAGGTTTTTTTTAAATAAAGCTAAATTGATCGGGATGGTTCTTAGCAAGATTTCATGGAAATCGGCCGTTTAAGAGATATCAGCTCTGAAAGTAGGTGTCGCCGTTATACCGGGGGATTAACTACCTAAAACGGTTGGACCGATTTTGATAAAACATGTCTAAGAACCACCGCTAAAGACCTGCTTTCAAATAAAAAAACACATCTAAATCGGTTAATCTGTTTAATAGCTACGGTGCCACAGACAGACAAACACACACACACACTTACACGTCAAACTTATAACAACCCTCTTTTCGGGGGATCGGGGTTTAAAAATAATTGAACATGTAAAGAATCTGTTTCGATTATTAATTTTGCATTTAACCTTTAATTAGGTAGATCCGAACAAAGCAATACAAAATGATATTTTTGAAAATAATTATTAATTTTAAATTGTCTCTACGCCTTTGCTTTCAAATAAAACCACGAGACTCACCAAAACAATTTTAAAGTCCATCGGTAAACTGTCAACCAGTTTTTTTAATTTATTTATAAATTTTAGTTTTTTTTTTTTTTATCTAGCAAAAAATTTAAACAAGTGAATTTTAGGAGTTAGCTACTTAAACACACTAAGATAAAGTCGTAAAATACGTATAAGAAAGTTAAAAACTTTTTTTTTATACCAATATGATTTTACAATAGAATAGAAGAGAAAATATGAATACAATAGAAAAATATAAAGTGAAAAGAAGACTTTAACTAGGTACGTTGCTTGAACAGAATCCCTCTCAGCATTGTGCCGCAGGAAGACTGCGTCGTGCGTTTTGTGTCGTCGTCCAGTATTAGCCGGTTTGTAATGTTGGTTAACCGGATGACTTCCGAGAAGAGATGACTGGCAATTTGAGTTCGAGCAGCATCGAGGATGGACCTCCCAAACATTACGTAGCTATTCTTGCAGAATCATCGGTACCAGTGGCTACTTTAATTTACGGGGTGTCTTTGATAGCAACTACCATTCTACATAAACATGTATTTTTTGAGGAGTTGGAATACGCCTCCATAATATTTTATTCGCCACTGGTAGCGGCGATAGTTACTCCTTCCGATAGTTAAAGCAGAGCGCATGTTACTGTCTATTTTCGTATCGAAAAAAATATGAACAGCGTGCTTTTTGTCTTGATTTTTGAGGTAAAAAAACTTCAAATGTACCTATGTTATGCAAAAACGCATGTTATTTGATTGGTGTCATTATGTTAAGCAAATATATTTAGTGATATCGGAAAAGAACAACATCTATTCTATATTTCTTTAGATTTTACGTGATTTTCAGCGGGTTTACTTGAGATATTCACTCAAATATTTAGTGTTTTCAAAGTTTCCCCATTCGTAGTTTAACTTTAAAAATAGTGTTTTTATTTTGTTTACGGGAAACTAAAGGTCTCAATTTTATCTAATTAGTCAAGTCAACAAAACAAGAAAAACCGATTATTGAATATATATTTTATTTTATTTTGTCTTTTAGTTTCTTTAAAAACTCGTGTTAAACTTTGAATTTGATCAAAGTAACCCCGATACACGGTACCTAATGTAAATTGCTGTGTATCGTTCCTAGCATCCTGAAGCCCCTTGTACTAAAAATAGTACATAATACTATGAAAATCTAGTGCAAAGTGAAATTTCTTTTGTTTCTTTGCCTCATGATCACATTAGAAAATTGACATTCAATTCAATTCAATTTAAATTTATTTGATATAAAAAGTTACATAAACCATGCAAGGTTATTCTGTATCTGCAAGCTATTTACATACGCACTGTTTGTTTTAAAATAAACTTTAATACAACGTCTATGAGCTTGAAACAAACCTAGCAATGATTTCGAGTTGATATGGTCTTGATCTATAAGTGCGAATAACAAGAATAATAGTAGCATTAAAATCTTTATTGTAAAACGACATAAAATAATACAATAGTAGTATTATTTCATTCACGAAAGATTAATATTTCATTGACTAATTTCGTTGTATGGTGGGCCTTAGGCTAAAGTTTATTTGATTCGTCCTTGGAATCCTTAGGGTCGAGTTCACCAACCAATTTAACAGACTATTAAGTCTTAATCAGCTGTTAGTTAATACATTTGACAACCGTTAAACCTCTAACCGTCCGTTTAATTGTTGGTGAACACTGCACTTAGTGTTATCAAACTTTTTATATGGCAGTGAAGGCAGACGAGCACACAGACTACCTAATACGTAAGTAGGAAAGTGGGATGCAATCTCAATACTACAATCATAAGACTCCAAATGCTCGACCAACCCTGAGGACTAAGATGGAATGCCTCTATGCTGGTAATTTCACCGGTCGTCTTATCCCCACACCGGAACACAACAATGCGAATGCTGCTGGCGGTAGGTTAAAGAATAAGATGGTAGCCCGAAACCCTGAACAAGATCCTTTCATCATTAACTATTAAATAAGTATTTAACTCGAAATGGTTATGCCAGAGTGTAAAAGCGACACAGAGCCGAGTATTATTATAACTGTGCTTTACCTGTGAGTGGTTTTCTTTTGAAGAGGATTGAAAGAAGATGATAAAAAAAAAGATTGTTCAGTAAGTAGGCCCCACGGGCACTTTTACACGTCAAAAATCTACCAGCGCTTCGCAAGAGACCTCTCAAGAACTAATAAGTAGTAGTAATAAAAAAAAAAGAAAATTGAGAAATTATACTCACCTATGACGATGTAAGGTCTAATTCTATGGAACTTGCTAACTATGTAAACAAACCGCCATATTGAAATTGTCTCTGAATGATGAATTTACTAGTGATGGGCAATACTCCTTTACTTATGTCAAACCATACCGAATATTAAAATACCGAAAGTAAAAAACAAGTAGTTACTTATTTCTAATTTGTTTAATGACGATCTGAAGGAAAATCGGTACTTGAAGATGATATATCACCAGTATTTATTACAAAAGGTGCCGTTATATCCAGTGATCGGAATTAGGTGAGCCAAAATACCTATTCTTCACAAGAGTGTATAATATAGAGTGGTTACAACCGGGTAGAAAAAAACATTTATTCTTGAATACCGGGTATTCGATATTCATCCGGGTATTACTCGTAATTTTAAACATCCATGTTTTTACTTAAAGTACGGGATGAAGTATGTTAATCTAAAAGTTGTAACTAGTTCTAGTGGTTTTTCAAACTTCAAAGGGGTCAGTTCAGTGTAAATATTACATCTTTCGATATGTTTCGTCCTTGGGTAAAATCAACTACCACTGAGGCATGTGAAAATAATAAAGACAATAATTATACCACACACTTTTTCCTTCTTTCCTTGTAAACCTTATGTCTAGCCCTTTTTACTACAAACTAACATAAAAGACCCCGTACTTAACAGTACCTAAAAACGACTACGTACCGAAAAATACCCGGTTCCTATACAAGAAAAAAAAAACTGCCCGGTAGTTATTACTCTATATTATGTCCTCTTGCGAAGAATAGGTATTTTGGCTCACCTAATTCCGATCACTGGTTATATCATCTGTGAGTGTGATCAGCGTGAGTTAGGTAATGTGTAGGGGCCTTAATATATCGCCAACTTTAGCCACAACACTACCCATCATAGACAATTGTAGATTTTAAAAGAAACAAAAACGTCATCCCTTCAGGTCCTAATAACCTAACTTATGAAACCATTTAAACTTTTAATGAAATATCCAAGTTAGAGTTTTATATTTGGTGATTTTGTATTTTAAAGTAACGACCGTTTCAATCGTTTATGGTTTCAATGGTGTTTGATGAGGTGGTGTGAAAATTCAAGGAGAAACAGTGACAAAACCAAGTTAAGTCTTTTGTTTACATAGTTAGCAAGTTCCATAGAAATACACTATAGTGACAAAGATGGAAAATATATGCTAAGATGATTTGGTCATTTATAAAGGATGGATGAAAGAAGAGTTGCGAAAGAGGTACGGCGCGCGAGAGTGAGCGGAGATGTCGGTAGGGGACGCCCTAGACGCACATACAGTACCTAAGCAGATTCAAGATGTAGTGAATAAGGGTCAAATCAAAAACACCCGAAACCGACGTAAGTAATAATAATATAATAATAAATATCAGGGAACAATGTCACACCAATTGACCTAGTTCCAAACTAAGCTAACTAGACAACGATATAAATACTTACATAGAGAAATATATACTTGAATGAATACATAGAAAACATCCATGACTCAGGAACAAATATCTACTCTAACCGGGATTTGAACCCAGGACCGCTAGCTTCGTAGACAGGATCACTACCAACTAGACCAACGCGTCGTCAATGTATGGTTGATGAATGTAGAGGAAGCGAAAGTTACATGTTTTGTACCGTTGCACCTGGCGTTCCATAGTCCCTGCCTACCCCATTGGGAGACAGGCGTGAAGGTATGTATGTACCTATGTGGTTAAACTAGTCTAGTGGCCAGCCGCCACATCGTACGTACAATTAGTTTCCCGCTATCCTATTAGCTCCGTTTACTACCGTATCAATAGGTACTTAGTCCGTTAATTGACAACAATTAATTTTGTGCTAAGGTAGTAAAATAAAATAACTCGTAATAACTCGTAATAAAAAAGGGTATATACATGAACGGAGTATACTAGACTTAAGCCCTTTTTCACTTGATCTTCAGAAGACTTACAGCCTTTTTCACTAGGACATTTTCTACATTGTGTAGCTTCCGTTGTATTTAACGGGATTATTGCAATAAATGTGTTACTGAAGCCAATTAGCATAAGTCTTAGGACAGTAATGTAGACACACGAGCTGTTTCCCCTGCGACTCCGTCTGCGTAGAAGTTGTTTGTCGCTTTTTTCTCGGAAACTGTCGGGAATTTCTCGAAATAAGTCTATCAGTCTTTCCTCTGGACTCAAGCTATCTAGACTCAAGCATACCAATTTTCATCGAAATCGGTTCAAAGGTTTAACCATGTCAGCTATACAAACAGAAAAGGGTTTTCATTATAAAAGTATGGATGAATACATTGTGTTAAAAGGAGATTTTAATAAAAAATAAGTATTAAATTGTTTTATGTGGGTTTTATAATAAGGAGTAAATCCTTAATTTTTTCAAGCTTTTATTTATCTCGCACTGTTCGTACGTATGTATGATTTTAAGTTGTCTGTCAAAATTTGCAAGTAAATGAACGAGTTCCCGTTGATGGAATGGGCTGAAATTTGATATATGTATATATAATGTATTTAAACCCGATGTAAATGCAAAATCATGTTATACATATATGTAATATTTTTATTGTAAAAAATACAGAAAATCAAATACAATATCTACGGTATCTAAGAGCTGATGTGGCGACGGGGTCTCCGATAGTCTTAGTCTCCGAGTTGGCACTCATTAGTTTGGTCTTTATAAGCAGATAATGACTTTCCAAAAAAACTACAGGCTGCAACAAACGCTGGTCCCAAAAATGTTTTTTTTTACAGAAACCTGTTACTATAATCATCTCATATTTCTTCAAACTTTCAAGGCAATATATTGAAATCTCGCCTCCATCCTCCGTCATCCATAATTCCTTTCATCTCATACTTATGGACAGTTGCAAAAATCTCTGCTTTAGCCAGACTCAGGTGATTCCGGCTCATAGCCTTCATGGTTGGCGACAGACCAGCTAGAAATGCATCCACTGCATGCATGGACGAAGGATACACAGGGAACGATGTTGCTTTACCAACAGATTCTCTCTTATCAAAGAATTCGTAATCTGTTGCTGCATCATGTGCTATTTCTACATCGTTAGCATTGACTTTGACAGCAGGGAATTCTACAAGAACTTCATTAGCTGAAGTTGCCGAATTAGTTAATGCTGCTTCTGTTATTATGTCGTCAATAATATTGTTTTCGTTTACACGGTTTTAGAATAAGAGGTAAATCTTTAATTTTTACTATAATCATCTCATATTTCTTCAAACTTTCAAGGCAACGGATTGACATCTCGCCTCCATCCTCCGTCATCCATAATTCCTTTCATCTCATACTTATGGACAGTTGCAAAAATCTCTGCCTTAGCCAGACTCAGGTGATACGGGCTCATAGCTTTCATGGTTGGCGACAGACCAGCTAGAAACGCGTCCACTGCATGCATGGACGAAGGATACACAGGGAACGATGTTACTTTACCAGCAGATTCTCTTTTATCAAAGAATTCGTAATCTGTTGCTGCATCATGGTGATCTATTTGTACATCGTTAGCATCCACTTTGACGGTAGGATATTCCACAAGAACTTCATTAGCTGAAGTAGCCGAAGTAGTTGATGCTGCTTCTGTTTCTTCATCGTCATCTTCTTCTTCTTCGGCTTCGTCAGAATCGTCTTTGGTTTTGAGGATTTTTTTCATGAAGGTTAGTTGATCTGCATATTTGTACCGGCAGCTTCTAGCACGTTCGGAAGGCTTCTTTCTTAATGATTTGCGATAGTTGTCTCTGATGTTGTTCCACCGAGCTTTGCACGCGGTTGCTGAAACAAGTAGGTAATTTCTATAGTGTATTGAATGTTTGTTTAATACTTGGCGTCTGTTCTATGTCAATATGGTTGTTATTGCTCCGGTGCTTGCTAAGCTAATATCGTCAGTATAAGATCAAGTCGTTATTATTAAGTGAAGTGAATAAATTATGAGTTATATATGAGACGAAAAACAGTGATAAATTAATTAACAAATGTTATAAGTATTATAAAATTTAATTGAAACCAAATATTACATATACATTGTTATTTGTCGTTACATAAACTCTACGATTTAATTATTATTTCAATACTATCAATATAAGTTCTCCAACAAGATGGAGTGACGACCTTGTAAGGATCGCGGGAAAGCGGTGGATGCGAAAAACACAAGACCGGTCTGAGTGGAGAGCCTTGGGGGAGGCCTATGTCCAGCAGTAGACGTCTTTCGGCTGATATGATGATGATGATGAATATAAGTACACATATTTTATGCTTTGCGCCCGTGTGGTTGCCGGGTTGGAATACTACCACTCCATGTCTTCCCGTGGATGTCGTAAGAGGCGACTAAGGGAATAAAGGCTTGTCGTACTGCTAAGCGATGGGCATACCTACAACCTGTCACTAATACGCTGGTAAAAATCTTAGCCAATTGTGCAAAATGTGGTTACGGAATTGTCAACAAGTTTTATAGTTGTAACTAATTCTGTAGCTCTGCCTACCCCACCCTGGGAAAAGTGTGCCAAACTTAAAACTGCGCGACTTACGGTTAGCCTTCAGCTGCTGCCCAACCTCCTTCCAGACGTCGATCTTGTGGTTGTTGTCCATGTAGCGCGCGTGCGTCGAGTCGTAGAGCACATGGCGCGCGCGCACGGCCGCGATCAGCTTCCCGTCCGTGCCCGCGCGCATGTTCGACGACGCGTACACCTCCACTTTCGGTACATTGCTCATGATCTGCTGCCCTGTAATGAGCGTGGAGCGTAAAATATCTGTCAGTTTCTGGGGCAAATTAAAAAGTCGGAAAATGACAGATTTGGCAAACATTTTTTTTCTATACGGCAGACTCCGCACTTTCTGACCAGTGAGATAAAACAAGTTGCTTAACGCTAACGTAAATGATTTTCGAAAACTGATAAAATGTATGGAATTGTCGTAGGCGCTTGACGTGACCGTCTGACAGCTTACGTCAGTCCTATACATTTTTGATAACGTTAACGAATGCCGAATGCATCTTGTCTATGGTCTAAGTAAGTATCTAAGTATGAGAGTGAGGAATGATTTGAACCATCGCGATAATAGTGTTATCTAATGTTAATACTGGGGCTGGTTTATAAGACAGGTTTATCTCATGATACCTAACTATTAAACAGATAGAATCTCCCGAAAAATGAAAGTGGTTTGATTAGCTAAAGGAAACGGGGTGACACATGAAATACCTATATCTGCAAATTTCATTTTTTTTTCATGATTTTCCGTGACGTACTTTTTGATTTATAGTCAAAAATGTACAAAAAATGACCGACCCCTTATCTCCAACGTTAAAATGCTATTGTCAAATTGTACAGTTTTGGAAAAATTATCAAAAAACTTTTAGGCTAGTCAAAATGGACCTTATTGCATTGAAAACACATAAGAAAAAGAGTACTTTTTTTTGAGTTTTTCAACCATATGATACAGAACCCTCGCTGCGCGAGTCCGACTCGCACTTGACCAGTTACATTAAATAATAAGTACCTATTAAGTGACAATTTCATATAAAATGGAACTGGTCCCAAACGAAGCTCTAGGCTTGTACAATACAATAGGTACTAGATGATATTTTTTTTCAGCTCTGTAACTAGGCGTCGTCATTACATCTTGTTTTATCTATTTAATATAGTCAAGAGCAATAAAAACGGGCCGCTTTGTATTTAGTACATTGTACAGTCGGCCTTATAAGTGCCTGCACACTTAGGTCCTTAACGCTTTAACGCCTTCGACAGATTAGTGCAGCACTGCAAACGTGAATTTAAAATGACAAGGCGCTAAAGTACGCAACAAGACCGTACTTACCTACATCAACTTACTGCTCTCCGCTAACCGAGACACGACCGCATCCGAAGGTGTCCGAACGCACCCGAAGTTTCCCGAACGCACCCGAAGTTTCCCGAACGCGCCCGAAGTGTGTGGTGTCGGCTCAGGCTTACCCGGCGTGCGGAGACCACGGACGCATGTCGGATACTGATCGACGCCGGACGCGGTACTGAAAGAGGGCGGGGGGCAAGGTGGCCAAGCGCAGACTAATTGGGGGAGACATTGTAATTGCAACCTTGTCAAACAACTATAAGGTGTCTTTTATATTTATTGTTATGTCCTCAAGCGAGGATCGGGGGCCCAGGAGGTTATAACTGATTTATTCAGCACTTTATGAATCAGTTTGACGACGCGCTGGCCTAGTTGGTAGTGACCCTGCCTACGAAACTAACGGTCCTGGGTTCAAATCCCGGTAAGGGCAGATATTTGTGTGATGAGCGCGAATATTTGTTCCTGAGTCATGGATGTTTACTATGTATTTAAGTATATATTTCTCTATATAAGTATTTATATCGTTGTCTAGTACCTACCCATAATACAAGCCTAGAGCTTAAATTATTGGGACTAGGTCAATTGGTGTGACATTGTCCCCTGATATTTATTTATTATTATTTATTTATTTATAGTTATACGGTTTCGTTAGGTTTAAGTTTGTAATCTAAAACTGATGATATTTTTGTAAACTTTAAATAACAAAAAAATGTTGTGTCTATCTGTCTAACGTCGCCTAGAGTCTAAACTTAACTGATTTAACTTCAATAAGTTTCTAATGTTCGTAAAAAGAAAAACTTTTTGTTGTCATTAATTTGTATGCACGTAACCTATGAATGTTTGTATGTATATTTGTTCCCTCGTAGAAGCTGCTGCTCGTAAGGATCGCGGGAAAGCGGTGGATGCGAAAAGCACAAGACCGGTCTGAGTGGAGAGCCTTGGGGGAGGCCTATGTCCAGCAGTGGACGTCTTTCGGCTGACATGATGATGATGATGATGATGAGAAGCTGAATAGACAGCCCGATTAACAAAAGAGGTGCCGTTATAATTGTAGATTCGTTTTTTAATATGGCGGCGGTTTAACAAACAGACGAAAATATCGAATAATGCATTATTCGATATTGTCGTCTATTTTTACTTCTACGAGGGAACAAATAAACATGGTTGCCTGCATACAGATTAATAACAACAAAAAGCAATATTTAAAAACCCAAATGCTCGTGTCGTGTCGTTAATGTAAAGTCAGTTATCATTTACCTGCCTATATATTTTCACTACTTACCCAGTGACACCTCGCTTATCGAAATAGGGCCTTCCGTTCATCCCTTACTAGGAAACAAAAAAACACACAAACAAACATAAATACAGATTAAAAACATGACCCTTCTCCTTGACTAATCTGGTAAAACAACTCTTCTTGGTAGGCAGTCGCATAAACATCTCATTCTGCCACCCGTAAAGCCGTGATCCTATGAAACTATGCTTAGAAAAAAACTAAATAACAATTTCATCTTGGACATGGCAACTGCAGTTTGAATTATACGTTGTTTTCGTTCGTTTTGGCAAGATGGCTGCTGACGTCACGCGGCAGTCGGCCTGTCACTCAAAACGTTCATTTGTTTTGATCACTCAAGCCCTTGTAATTAAACATGAATGAGACGGTATGCTTTAACGTTGCGAAAGTGGCTAATAGCGGTATATTTACTGGATATATTCGTTTATTCATCAATGTAATATGTATAATTGTATTTATGTCAAAAAGCAAGAAATTTATTGAGATCGTTAGCATAAATACATACTAATTGGCATGCAAAAAGGCACATACTTTAAGTCGACTAGTTGCGAAAAACTAGCCCGCTCTAACCTAAAACCTTGCAAACTAATTGTAACAGAATACAAAAAGAACACTTTAATAACTCCAAAATTACAAAATAAAATATGTCAAAACGTATTAACAACATTTAAGTGTCCTAGGATGTTAAAGGATTATCCAATGAAATGTTTCTCAGCTGCAATGATCGCGTTTATAGCTGTAGATAACGCATTCGTCACTTTTTATAACCGCGACAATAGGCGATGTTTATAAACGTCAGTGTCAGCGGATACCTCCGGTCCCTTCTTCTTCTTCTTTCTTTGCCCCCGCGGCGACTTGAACAGCTACTACCGCGAGGATATGGCGTTTCCACGTGAAGTGATTTCGCCAGTGTCAAGTATATATAAGTATAAATCAATAAAGCAATAAAACACAATCCAATCTTCTCTAGGAAGATTGGGGGCAACGCTGTACGGTGATTTGTAGGTCAGAGGTCAAGATAGTTTTAACCTCTGCACCACTGCGAGTCCACTTGAAACGAGAAGAAAGATGCAAGATACAAGAAATAAGTCCAAGTCTTCAATCACTGTGCGACACAAAGGCATAAAAAGTACAAATCACTATCAGAAAAGAACTTTGAACACCTAATTACCCAAAAATTAAAGTCTAAAAAAAGTTACACGTCCGCCATCTTTTAACGTTGCAATTGGCCACTGCGGTCACTTCTAGTTTACCAATTACAACTGTCAAATGTTAGCCAAAAGATGGCGGTAGCCAAAGCCCAATATAGGGTAATCTAGCTCGATTATGTTTGAGTATATTTTTGGAATATTTTATGATCAAAACTCATGCTACGATGCTAAAGAAATAACTTCAAAGGCTCTGTAGTTTGACGCAATTTTTTTATTGGCTTTATTAGACACCTCTCCTATTATTTTTAATACTACAGAGTGGAAAATACAAAGGGCACATGGACCGGACGGCAACTACCATAAATATTGGAAATAGCAAGAAACACGCAAAGTAAACTTACTTTTTTTTTTTTTAAAAAACAATGCTGCATTAAAGGATTTAACAAAATACCTTCCTTAAGCGGGAATCGAACTGGTCGAATAACAAAACAACAAAGTCGTGTTTTATGATACACATCGAAAGTGTCATTGATGATCAGAGTGATCAGTTTTATTTATCATTTAACAAATACATCATTCTTATTTCCCGTGTGGTTGCCGGGTTAGAATAGTGCCACTCCATGACTTCCCGTGGAAGTCGTAAGAGGCGACTAAGGGAATATAGGCTTGTAGTACTGTTAGGCGATGGGCTTGCAACCTGTCACTAATACGCTGGTAAACATCTTAGCCTATTTGTGAAAATTGTGGTTAGGTACTGAATTATCAACAACTTTCTAAAGTTGTAATTCTGGGATAACAGGCGTGAAGGTATGTATTTATCTTTCTTTATTATTTTGTCATATTCGACCAGACGCAGACGAATTTTTCAAAACTAAAAATGTAGGCTTTTTTTTAAAAGTATGTTTCCTTTTAAGTTGTTCGTTTTTTCCGCCTGTATATTGGTGTAACAGGAAAACTCTCGTATTTATATTAGCCTACTCAGAACGAATAAAAGCAGTCATTGTTTTCTCGTCCCAAACGCAAAAACCAAACCGAATCTCAATGTTTGTTTCTTACAAAATAGTGGGTAGAATCTGTTTTTCCGCCCCATTGCTGCGTTCGCACGTTTCCATTATTTAAAGGCGACGTCCAACGATACTATTTAAATAAATCTCTGAACGGCGTTTTCTCTTTACGATGTTGTTTCGACAGCTATTGTTTTCTTTAGGGGAGGAAACGGGGAAATTATTTGATCGTTGCAGAGTCCGAGTGACATTTGAGTTTCTGAATTTGGTTCAGTTCCTTACAAAATAATTTTAAAAAAACTTTTCAAAATTCAAAATATTTATTCAGTAAATTGGCCGCATGAGGGTTCTTTTACACGTCGGTAACATGGAGTGACTCTACTAACGCTTCGGACAAGACCATCATTGCGGAGAAGAAGCGCCGCAGGGAACTCCAGCAGAAGATTTTTTTTTTCAATTATAAATACAAAAATACTTAAAAGTATCTAAATTACATTACAAGTTAATAAAGTAATAAATAATTATTTTTAAAACTAACATAAATAAAATCATTACAAATGTAAGGTCAATTAAATATAAATAAAATGCACATGACGACGAGGTCTCTACGTCAGGAACGATAATTACAATAATTAACTGAATAACAGGTCCTTGCAAGCGTGAACAGACCGGACCCCACAGACAGCACCCGTTCACGAGTATGACGCGTATCTCAGCCAGAGGCTCCCTCAACCATGTGTTCGGGAAGGTGGCGACCCGATCAACGACGCCATCGTAAGCAAAGACCTTAGAGTGCGCATGATATGCTCATGCTGCCGGACAAAATATATCAATAAAAAAGGAAAATGGCCGGCGAGGAACATCACAATGTGTTCTCATTTCTTAAGTGTCTTGTGCACAAGAACCAATAAAAAATACTAGATAAAGGAAACATTAGGTAAACACATTGTATACAGGGTGTAAGGGACGGCTCACCGAAAACTGAAACCATAGCTTCAGACCATTGTACTGAACTGAAATCCAGTGGAAATTCTCCCGGGAAAACGAAAATTTTCTCGTTGGTTTCAGGGTTTTGGTGAGCCGTCTCTTACACCCTGTATAGGTACATATACAGGGTGTAAGGGACGGCTCACCGAAAACTGAAACCATAGCTTCAGACCATTGTACTGAACTGAAATCCAGTGGAAATTTTCCCGGGAAAACGAAAATTTTCTCGTTTTTTACGTGAAAATGCCGTTTTTACAGTTATTTTTACAAAAACATGAAAAAAAAGAACGAGAATATTTTCGTTTTCCCGGGAAAATTTCCACTGGATTTCAGTTCAGTACAATGGTCTGAAGCTATGGTTTCAGTTTTCGGTGAGCCGTCCCTTACACCCTGAATAGAGGGTGTCTCTGACCTTGGGACTTCAAATGCACGGATCGTTTCTACTCCTGAAACTGAACTTCTTTTGTTCTGTAAGTTGTTAAAAATATGCCCAACAAAAAAAACATTTTTTTCATACACGTTAAATGTAATTTTCAATGTACGCGATCCAATTCTCTATTTTCCTTTAACCCTCGTACCAAGGAAATGTCGCCCCCGTACCATGAGATAAGTAGTGATTCTATGGCCAGTATTTAATACACTGATTTTAAAATTAAACTTATACATTAATTAGTATTCGAAACTTAAGTTATTTTTTAATGTTGCAGAACATAATTAGTTCCGTATAGCGAGTAGAATTGATCATTGCATTTAAAGCCCCAAGGTCAGAGGCACCCTATACACCGTGGGAACGAGTAACCCGACAAATTTTAACCATCGATTCTAGAGCCAATTTGTAGTATATAATGTGATATAACATGTAGCCCAATAACGCATAATTTCAGAGTTTTTAATTATTTAAAAAAAAACATAATTAATTTAATTTAAACTCTGTCACCTTAACGTAAAGCAATATTTTCTAAGAAAGATTCATCTTGTAAATAGCAATGTCATCAACGTACAAGGTAAATTAATTTAATCAATTTCTTAGTAAATAATGCTTTAGGTATAGGTGACAAAGTTCAAATTAAATTAACTATGGAATATTTTTTTTAATAATAAATATCTTGGAAATTATGCTTTATTGGACTACATGTTATATCACATTATATACTACAAATTGGCTCTAGAATCGATGTTTAAAATTTGTCGGGTTACTCGTTCCCACGGTGTATATATATCGCACACCCAGTCGAACAAAGCGGTAAAAATGTTTACCTGACTTTTTATTTTAATGGATTTTTGAATTCCGCAGGTTAAGATTCATCACGTCAATTTTTTTCATACTCCTCTGACTTATATTTACGGAAATATTTACACAAACGTGTTTATACTTCCGAAATTAAAATTAATCTATGTTGTCGAATAAAGCCCATACAAATTATTACACGGCCTTGGAACACAGATAGTTGCCTGAAAAAAGATGTTAAAAATTAAAACACTTTTATTCGCCCGAAAAAAAGGAACACGTTGATTTGTTTAACCTTAAACGTCAATGTTCTTACTGAACACATATTTCACTAGAGACGCGAAGAGTGATACGAGTTCAATAGATTTCCGTTTTTAACGTAGTGTGCTTTTATGTTTGCTTTGTGAATAATATAATTTTGTAATGATATTTTGTACATCTTAACCTAATAATCATGGACGTATTTATTTATTATTTCATGTTACTGTTCAATATTACAACGATATAGTTTTTCAAGTAGGCATGCAACACCGGACGCCCCGCGGGAGGGGGAATCACCTGAGTTGTAAACACGTCTCAAAATAAGTCTTCTGGACGCGACAAAACCTTGCGGGATTTGCGATGCCGACGAATGTTGGACATGGTCAATGATGAGAGTGCGTGTAATACCTACCTTATATTTTGCTATTTATTACAAACTATTATTTAACTTGCTCTGTTAGTATACCTAAATATGTACTTATAAACTTCAGTTTTTTTAGAATTAGAAACCACAACAACATTATATTGCGGCTCGTGAACTGTAATCTCTTTACAATTTGTACCTACTAGAGTAACAATTGATGACACGCAAATAAAGTGACATTAAAATAATTTTGTTTTGGGGCTCCCAGACTATTGTACTGTAACTATTTGCTAGGTAATAAATAGTTGAACAGACGCAATATAATGTTATTGTGGTTTCTAATTCTATAAAAACTGAAGTATAGATAGAGATTAGTGGTAGACTTATACCTAAGCTTATTATTATAACGGTAGGTGGATCAGGATACCTATTTGAATTGAAGAAGTGTAGGTATCAAAATTTAGTAACTTTTCAAAGTGTAAAGACTAAAACAAAGCATAAGTATATTTAAGTAATATGATTTTTGTCAAAATGCATGTTGTGATTTTTGATAGGTAGGTAGGTATTATGCTTCTTAAATTTGAAATTTAGAAAAACAAGTTAAGTTCCTTATTGTATTAAACTGGTCCTAAGGTTTAGTTTCGTGACAAAACTAACCTTTCTTAACAAAAGTAGGTACCTACGTAGGTATTTTAGAAATGTTTAAACATGCAAGTTTTAAAACAAATTCTACGCGTAGGTACGAAGTAGCATTCATACATACATTCTTTAGTTCAATTATTATAAATGCGAATGTTTGGATGGATGGATGTTTGTTACGTAATTTCGCCAGAACGGCTAAACGTTTTATTTAAATTTGGCATAAACATAGGCTATAGTTTAGAATAGAATATAAATTAGTTCCCCAAACGCAAACTGCAGCTGCTGCCGCTGCTGATACGAGTGATGACCATTGTTCCGAGTAATTACCATTTACTATTCATATTTAATAGGTATTTCATTTGAATAAAAATAATATGTTAATCAGTGCATAATTATACCCATATTTAATAGTTAACTAACATGCAATGGATACTTCAAGTCTAATTTTAAATAGCTAACTAGAGCTTTTCTGTGATGATTATGCTAGTAATGTTAATATATAATCAAAAGAATACAATTAAGAAGTTTCTTGTTACAAAAATATACTTTAATATATATAAATAAATGTTATAGGTAGTTTTAAAAATACTCATGTAAACTTTTTTTACCACAGAAAATTCCAATGTTTCTTCCATATTCGACGTTTAACGTCTTATAATTTCAGCACTTATATATAGTTAAAACATCTGTAAACTTAGTTCCAGATACGTATTTCGATTAGTTACGCCAATTTTATGTACCCTTAAACCAAATATATATTTTTTTGTTGGATTTGTCTGTTTTTCACTGAAAGCCAGATAAAATCAAAGATATAATTACAAAACCATTCTAATATTAGGTATATTCATAATGAAAGTGATTGTTCCTTAATAGTTAATTAATATAATCAACATTTTATTACAATATCATTTATTTTATTCTGATGATCCCTCATAAAATAATTTGTACAGACTTTTTATATTCATTTTAGTGTTATTGTCACTAAATGAATAAAGCAGTTAATATGAAATACCAAGACAGCAACTAGTTAAAAGTGCATGAATAAGGACGTAAACATATAATATGGTGCATGATTATGGTATCAATGCTGCTTAATAAAGTATGTGTATGATTGTTACAAAAATGTTTTATCTGAATATTTAGACGAATAAAGACGTAAAAACAGTTTAAAAAAATTCATCGGTATGTAGGCATATGAATATAATTGTAATATACATTTTATTTATTTTATTAACGTCTATGCAATGCTGTCTTAGTCCGTCAAAACCATATAATAGCTTATTTATTACTGCGTTATTTTTAACGAAAATAATAAATTTTTCATCAAAAACATAAGTGATATTGAGCAATTTTCCTTCTATTATTTTTGCTGTAAAGTAAGGTTTTTGATATAACCGCTTTATTCATCTGGGGGTACGATATTATGGTTGATGGTGTAGGTAGGTATACTTAATTGAGATAGGTTGCGGATATTTGGGCAACTTTTGTTTTTATGAGTAACTGCTGATTAATTTACCACTTTTAAGAATGGCCGCTCACCTTGAAAATGTAAGACTTTTATAGTTCATAGTTCATAGTATTTTATTTGTTCAATAAACAAATGACAACACTTTTGCCCAAGCCCCTTTGGCTCCCGGCGATAAATAAAGTTTCTCACCTAGGTCTAGGTACTCGTATTTATTTATTTTATGGCATAGGAAGGCAATCGAGCACACAGGCCACCTGATGGTAAGTGGAAACTGTGACCCATAGACATTCGCATTCACAAGACTGCAAATGCGTTGCCAACCCTGAGGACTAAGATGGAATGCTTCTACGCTAGTCATTTCACCGGCTGTCTTATCCCCAAACCGGAACACAACAATGCGAACACTGCTGTTTGGCAGTAGGTTAATGGATAAGACTGTGGTACCAACCCGAAAGTATGAAAATGTAATCGCATTTTGCACGGAATATTTTAGATTCACACTCCTCTCATCATTTATTTCGTCTCGTAAAGTTATTCATAATGCCTAAATTAAAACGGCTTCAAAGTTGAATTCTCTTTATGTTATATTTCTATGTTTCTTACTACTTAGTCTTTATACCCTAAACCTAGGGTTGCGGAATGGTTACCAACCATACTTTATACCTAATAACTAGGCATCGGAGTTTTTGTCGCACGGTAAGACTAATAGCAAGCTATGGAGTCGTCATTTGCCATAAATCTAAACTCTTATTCATATTCATACTCATTTATTTAATTTATCTTAAAATGCTTCTATAGCGGTCGGTCGTGTATAATTTATCTAGGCCAAGTTATATAAATGAAAAAATCTATTAGATTATAAATTCATAACTTGAACTATTTTAACATACAATTCGCCATTAGTTTGGACTAAAACGTTCCCCTCTGTCGTGTTTTAATGTATCTTTTGTTTGTTTATAAAATTTCGTAATTAAATCAGTATAAAAACGATAATTATTTCTTATTGTAATATTTATTTTCCAACTATAACATTAAATAATCGTTTCTTAACTCGTCAACGTTGTAGTGCTTGATTATAAAAAAATAACTGAATAAATGAGTATGAATATGAATAAAAGTTTAGATTTATGGCAAATGACGACTCCATAGCTTGCCATTAGTCTTAGCGTGCGACAAAAACTCCGATGCCTACTAATAACTTATCCTACGTTAGTTTCCTTCATTATACTCGTACTTCATACTTCTGAATTTAAGCAAAAGTATCAAAAATACTTACATACATACATAAACTCACGCCTTCATTCCCAGAGTGGGATAGGCAGAGCTAACGAATTACCAACAAGTCTTTAAACTTCTTGATAATTCTGTAACCACATTTTGCACAAGAAGGCTAAGATGTTTTCCAGTGTATTAGTGACAGGTGGCAAGCCCATCGCCTAACAGTACTACAAGCCTTTACTCCCTTAGTCGCCTCTTACGACATCCACGGGAAGACATGGAGTGGCACTATTCCAACCCGGCAACCACACGGTAAAAATACTTCATTTCTGACTTATGCCTGGAATGTATCGAAATTGATGACCGGAACGCATAAGCAAGACCTGCGAAATTTCTGAACGTGTGTGAAGTTTCATTATAGTACAAAGTACTAAGAGCACAAAAAAATTTTTTTTGACACATACATACCTAAGTTATTTTCCTAAAAAAGTTTGCAGCCCTAGCGAAGCCCTTCCCTGTGGTTTGCGGCGCGTAGAATACAGGTGCGATGTTGCTTTGTTTCTATTCTCAGGGACTTAGTGAATCGTGCTGTTTGAATTGGCAAGTTTACACTTTTACAGTTGATTTGTGTGTGTAGCGGTAACGGGTACGCCATACGTGTGTGAGTAGATACGCGTGCAGGCTGTCTCTGATTGCGTAAGCTCGGGAGCTCAGTGTCGGCCGAGTCGCCTTAGCCGCTGGTCGGGTCAGTGGAGTAAATCGAGTCAGATTTTTTTTCGAGGACTGTCAGCATGGAAAGTACGAGTAAAAAGAGAAAAGCTGTTCGCAGAACGGTAAGACAAATTACTATTTTTATTGTGTGTAATTTATGTATTTAATGTGCTTCTATTAATCTATCGTTTTATTTTCAGGGCCGTGAAATTATAGCCAACGTTTATCATTTTCTAAAAAATGAGTATAAATTCACGGAACTCTATCGAGAACCAAATTGTAAATGTGATTTTTCACATTTGCGTAAAATTGTAAAGCGCACCGCAAACGCGACGGGAGTTAGTGAAAGTTTAGTGCGAAAAATATTAAAGGAAGAAAGAGAAATATTAAGTACAGGCAAATCTGTAAAATTCACTTCGCCGCTGAAAAACCGAAGAAAGAGAAAAAATAAAGTAGACATTGATGACCGTACAGCTGATGTCATTCGAAGCACAATAAAAGAATTGAATTTTGTCCAAGAAGTTCCGACACTGGCAATATTAAAAACGGTTTTAAATGAAAAAATTGGTTTTGATGGATGCTTAGCGACGCTTCATAAATTATTGAGAAAAATGGGCTACACGTGGCAAAAAGTCGACAAAAAAAGAAAAATGTTAGTTGAACGGCGTGACACACAGAATGATTCCACCTAGAAATAAAACTACCTATTTCGTTTATTTTTTGTGTGTTGCATGAAGGTGTTTCGTTTTTAATTAGTTATCTTCTAATAACCCGTGCCATGACCATTATGCTGTGGGGTTCTTGTTTAGCGTCGTTAATATTATTATTGTGTCATTTCTGTGTTGTGAAGTTAAAAAAATGTCTTAAATAATTAAACCGTGGGGGTTACGAATACTGTAAATTACAATTAAAATGAAGGTTTTTTTTTACTGAATACATTTATTTTGTTTTACTATATTGATAAAATGTAACATACTAATTTGTTCATTATCGATGAGCTTGCTGACGCTACCAGTAGGTAGCTACGCACACAAGAGAGAGCGAACACTACAGACTCACCCGGTTTTGTGAGATAAAAGAACTGGGCCGAGCGAGATTCTAGGCGTTAAAAACCATGTCGTCTATGACCTGTTATCGTATTATGAATGTTTTGACAGTTCTTATTTACTTATAAATAAATAAAATAAATAAATATCAGGGGACAATCTCACACCAATTGACCTAGTCCCAAACTAAGCTCTAGGCTTGTACTATGGGTACTAGACAACGATATAAATACTTATATAGAGAAATAAATACTTAAATACATAGAAAACATCCATGACTCAGGAACAAATATTCGCGCTCATCACACAAATATCTGCCCTTACCGGGATTTGAACCCAGGACCGCTAGCTTCGTAGGCAGGGTCACTACCAACTAGGCCAGCGCGTCGTCAAACTTGTCAGTAATAGCGCCGAGTTAATAAGTACCATAACAAATTACGCTGAGAGAAAAGGACAGAGCTATATAACTGCTATAGCTCTGTCCTTTACGCTCGCCTTAAAATGAACTGCAAAGCCAAGTCATAATAACCCCCCAGGTCAAAGACAATTATTATGGTTTTTAACGCCTAGGCGTTAAACACCGTGGTTGTTTTTCTTCAGGGTTCGTACTATAATATACCAACGCTTCTATTCTATGTTTTACCGTTATTACGTACAAATAAAATAACGTTTCGTATATGGGAACTCCCTTTATTATTTCCCTTTCTTAAGTTTATATATTCCTAGTAAATTCGCCGTAATAACTAGACCCCGCTATCGGAGGTGCAAAATGGTAGCTGTCAAGTTCTTAGGGATGGGTAAAAATATTCATGATGTCGATATAGATATTCTTACTTTTTCTGTACAATTGGTTTTATATGTATATGTACATATACCATTTTTTAGAATACAATTTATCATGTGTTTTGTGGAATCCATGGTTGTCATCAGAAATGTAAATAAAAATAAATAGGGAACAGACATATTGGGTTTATTGTTGAATAAATTCATCGTGACTGCACTAGATCATTGCAGGGAAACTGAAAAAAACCTGATCGTTCATTAACAATACGATATCCCTTTAAGAGACATTTATTAATTATTTAATTTTTAATTAATTTATGAATGGTTCGTGCTCGTATCAAAGATAACGATAATTTGTTAGTAATGATGAAATATTGAATAATTTTATTTATAAAAATGAAAAATGTTTAACACATTCATTTTATAACTATTTAGTCCTGTTTTATAAAATAAACACGTTTAATTAAAGTCCTAGACTCTCATTATGGCAAAGAAAAATTATCGACATATAGCTATAATTATCGACTTATAGCTAGTATTTCAAAATAGTTTTTACCCATCCCTAAGAACTTGACAGCTACCATTTTGCACCTCCGATAGCAGGGTCTAGTAATAACACATATTCTAAAGAAAAAAACAGCTATCTATGACGGTTCAAGAGATACCGTTCTTTAAAGTTAGAACGGACGGACGAACAGTTTACGTATATTAATAGGGTCCCGTTGGATTACCCATTGGGTACGGAACCCTAAAAACCGTCAGCTTTTCATAACTTGCTTTTAGTTTACTAAGAATTAATTAAATATGAGAATAAGATGTGGCTTCCCGGGCACATTTCGTCACTACTTAAAAAAAAACTCGTATCTGATGTTTCGAGATGAATAAGTTTGAACTTAATTATCTTCAAGCCTAAGTTCAAAATCGAACATCATGAAATATGAGATACGAGGTTTTTTTAAAGCAATGACGATTTGTAAGCTGATATTAAATTTGCCTGTCGTTATTATCTCGCTACTCGCAGTAGGTAGCTATTTGAATGGTGTTTCATACAATGCTTTATTAGATGGAAACTTTTCTAAAGACGAATGAAATTTTCCGAGGAATTTAATATTGTTTTGGTGTTTTTGAGAGTATACACGCCCTGATATAATACTGCGTGTTAGTTAACGTTAAAGTATGTTCATACATTTTAATGTGCCTAATGTCCATCATATAATTACAAAACACATTTGTATCATCATTGATATTTAAATTTAGATACGTACTGCCCTCCTAAGCCAAGAGGCAATATCTCGGATAAAACTCCTGTAGCAATATCAACCTCATTAGTCTCATTAGCATTACTAACAATTGACAACATTTCAAAAAAAAAAGCGTTACTTATTTATTTTTCGCGTTAAAAATTAGACTAGCCATATTTCCCAGTTTTACTTTATTTAACTTAAATTCGTCGTTAATAATTTATTAAAGAAATAGTCATTAAAAAGACCGTATATCCAAAGTTAGGAATACTGATGTAAAAAAAAGTAACTTTAAACAGATACAGAACTGACTGTCATGTCATGTCACTCGCTTGTCAATCATTCGCTGCCGTTCGTTCACAAATTTGTTATTTTGCGTAATTGAATTAATTACATAATTTGTAGACGCCATTAAAATAAATAAACTATTTTGCGTTTACTGCTTTGCATCTGCTTTGAGTTTCATTCGTCAGACAGATAAAAAATATACATGACAGTTGTACATTTTTTTTTTCAAATATATGGACTAAGGGCACTCATATTTTAAGCAATTCCGGCATCCTACACATGACTTATACATTGACACGTCTGTTCTCACAGTGTGAGGCAGTTATTTATTAAACAACTGTTATTGGAGCAACATAAAAACCCGCCTGATTATCCTACATCACGTAGGAGAACCGACATCGTGTACATAACACGACACCACAAAAGTAAGTTTGCAAGTAAATTTTTAAGGGTCCGTGGACCCATCTTGTACAATTAACTAAGTAAAAACCTAAATCTTAGGTCACTTTCACCATATTTGTGTAAAAAAACAGTAGAAAAATATCTTAAGACGCTTAACTATGAAAATACAGAGCAACTAATAAAATAAAATTGGCACTCATATACACACACACACACACACACATACACACACACACGCAGTCTCATACTTTATCCCCTCGTTAAATTTATACTTAGTTTATATTATGTACCTACCTAGTTCCTAATCACAATCAGTTAAGTTTGATGTAGTATTTTTGCATATACTACTTGTTTACGTCTTAGCAACCGATATTGAATATTGGCATACCCGCACGTTGTCTCAATTAGTAGTTAATATTACTTACTTGAACTTTATAACATAGGTATAATAATTTAGAGGACGGCGAATCCTGTCCCACCGTGATACAGTTATTACTAGTACGGGGGACAGAGGAAACTTACCTACTCATTATTATTGCTTTAGTATACACCAATCATTAACGAAATGGTTATAAATAAGCACCATACCATAAATATCATTGTAACTAAATTTAAATTTATAAGTAGCTATACTGTACTGTTTTTGCTAAATAAAGTTTTTTTTTTTTTTTTTTTTTTATTATAAGTGTATTCCTAACATTCACAATCCAACTTTTTTTACTGTTTTTCCTAAATATAAAAAAAAACAACAGCATTAAAAAATCCAAAGATATTTTTACTGTAATCAGCAGTGTAAAATCTAGAAACGCTATTTTATTTTACTACCTTAGCACATAATGAATTGTTGTCAATTGCCTTCCTTTTCGAGGTACGCTTTTGCGCGCAGATGACGTATCTTAATATAAAATATCATTCTGCATCATAGTAAACTTACTTACTTCGAACAAAATGTATTTCGTGGCCACTTAAGAAGTAACTAAGTTGTAAGATGAAACCCCAAAGTTTCGAAGGATTTGATTGATTACGTCACTTGGTCATAGTTCCATTGTGACCCAGAAATCCATTTGTTTTGATAGGCGAACATACGCCGTATGCGACCTCTTCTACTCATAAGATCAGTAAAAACAAATTAAACTCGTAACATACCTGGGATAACTCGGGGCATCTGTATGAAAGTGATGTAGCAAAATATTTTTTTTTTTTTTTTTTTTTTTTTTTTTTTTTATATCATAGGAAGGCAAACGAGCACACAGGCCACCTGATGGTAAGTGGAAACTGTGACCCATAGACATTCGCATTCATAAGACCGCAATCCTAAGACTGCAAATGCGTTGCCAACCCTGAGGCCGAAGATGGAATGCCTCTATGCTAGTCATTTCACCGGCTGTCTTATCCCCAAACCGGAACACAACAATGCGAACACTGCGATAAATATTAATTATATTCTCCTCATTTTCAGATAAAAAATAAACAAATTAACACGTATGCTTATATGTTTATTTTACAACAGTTTTCATAATATATAATCAATATTTTTTCCATATTCGTCGGTATTAATGATTGCCGTCTAGATGAAATTATCCACTTTAAACTGCTAAACGTACGAATATGGATGGTACTGGCAGTAAATTGACATTTTGATTGAAATTACATCCGCATAACTATATTATCTTATGAGGTTCGATATCAGATATAACATCGAACCTCTTTACAGTAATCGAGAATGTTCAATGTGCACATGTATTAATTTAATTATATCGACGCCTTTTTTATCGATATGAAATCCCTAGAACTTGCCCCGAGTTATCCCAGGTATGCTCGTAAACATACAATTTTGTTTCACTTCTTAATCATAATAACCTATTTTAGGAGTTAATCACAGAAATCTCAGTCCACGGTTAGTTTACGCTGGTGTTTGATCTCCCTCAAACAACTTCCTCAATTTCCCCTCATCCACCCCTAACTATATTACGGGGTAGGGTACAAGATCACAGCTAATTGTAAGCCCGGCCACTGCATAAGGCTGAATTCACCAGAATAATCTATTCGTTAAGGATACATTCGTGTATAACATTATGCATGAGTAGCTGAGTTCGGCAAGGCCGAGCCATTTTTACGTCATTAATGTCAAGTGTAGATATTAATATAGGTACACCTTAAAAATATATATAAAAAAAAAACATTTTTGTTATAATTCAACTAAAGTGACAATCCATTATGTGCAAAAGGAGTAGGTACTTGGTTTTTTATTTATTGTAATTTTTCTTTGTTATTGTAATAAAAAACAAAAAACCAAAATCAATTTGCATACAAAATCAAAAGGACCAAGACAAAAATTCCAAACAGCCAAGGTAACTGCTCGCTTTTCTAGCACAGTGCGTGTGTTTCTTTTTGAATTTTCATTCCAATGTCTATGGTTAGTATTTAAAAACAATTGACAGTCGGTAACATTCGTTCATTCTGCATAATATAATTGTGAAACCGAATATTAATTAAATTACTTGCTTTTTAGAAATGTATTTGTATTATTTCCTCACATGTTTGAGAAAAGCATTATGTATGCCTCGGCGGAAACGAGGATTTCCTGACTCGTATTTTAGCAGGCCTCGCTATTGCTCGGCCTGCTAACCACCTCGTCAGGAAAACCCTTACTTTCCGCGCCTAGGCAACAATGTACTATTCTACGTCCACTGGAGTGAGTAGAGTGAAATTGTGCATTAAAATACTGCCACATAAGAGGTTTGCTAAAAAAACATGCTATATAATTCATTTGTTTTGATCGTAGCAGAAAGGCAGCTTAATAAAGTAATTTCATTGGTTATTTATATTACACCAGGTCTACCATTGAATGACAAGGTATGTTATGCAAACTCTGAAAACAGCTCACCCCTGCCGAGCTCTGATAAGTAGTTAGGTAAGTAGTTACTTGTTTCTTTCTTTCTTTATTGGGGGAAAAAACAGACACAGACATTAGAAAAACAATATACAAAATAGAACATAGAATTAAATAAAAGTGGCCTATATCCTGCGGCTATTCCCACTGAGACTTATACAATAATTAAAGAAGTGGAAAGCCGTAGGAACGAAACATACAACCACAAACCTCATGCTTTAATATAAAAATAGACAGGCCATCCTAATGAGTTGAACTAATTATCAACTTATTATAATTATAAAATGTGTTCTTTATATAGGTGGTAGGTATACATTTTCACAGTCTCATTTACTTTTTTAAGAGTCTAATTCTATCTTTGAATTTGGCGCGCGTGTTACTACTGTTTATAAGTAAACTAGCAACAATAAATAATATTCAAGACAAAGGAAGGAGCATACAATTTGCCCTTCACAGGCATATTACTAGCTTACTAACCACGACATCAAGTGTATGTATGTCTGTGTGTATGTCGGTAATCCCCAGATCGTTTGCAGCCGGTGGGTCGCCGCGGTCTGCCGCGGGGTGTCACCTTGCCCCCTCTCCCCCCCCCCCCCCCCCCCCTGCCTCTACACGTGTGCCTTGGTATATTAATATTACTAGTTGCCACGCGATCTGCCTCGCTCAGACTAGATACTAAATCTGGTTTACCGGTACGACTTACGGACCTTCAAAAGACGAGCATACTCTTTTCTCAAAAACTGGCCTGGGCCTTTATTCTACAATTGACAATTTTAACATTAATGAAGGGTCCACGGAAATAACATGTCTAGTCACGTTAGTAACTTTTTGGGATATCGCGATTTGAAAGTTAGGAACCATGTCATTTTGTACGTAATTTTCGTGTAGAGGTTTTTTTATGAGTGAAAAGATACGAGTTATAGTTATTTATATCTGAATCTGAGTGGTAGTTAATACAGTACATTTCTCTACATTTTGAGATTCAAAACTCATTTTCAAAAAAAAGTGACTAGACATGTTCTTTCCGTGGACCCTTTATATTGTCGTGTGGCTGGCGAAACAGATCCACCAACCATTTTTGGGTAAACCATTTTTAACTTTTAAAAATGATTGGTACAGTCAGCTTTTGGAACTAAAAGTACGCCCAGATATGAATATTTTAATATGTCGGTTCCGATGCACTTGAGAGTATAATATAACATAAAACAATATATTTTATTTGCCGTGTGGTTGCCGGGTTAGAATAGTGCCACTCCATGTCTTCCCGTGGATGTCGTAAGAGGCGACTAAAGGAATAAAGGCTTGCAGTACTGTTAGGCGATGGGCTTGCCACCTGTCACTAATACACTGGGAAACATCTTAGCCTTCTTGTGCAAAATGTGGTTACAGAATTATCAAGAAGTTTTAAGACTTGTTGTTGGTAATTCTTTAGCTCTATCTATCTACCCCACTCTGGGAATTAAGGCGTGAGTTTATGTGTATGTATGTACAATATATTTATTTTGAATAATTCTATCATTATTTACCACTTTTACACTTTGACACTCCTCAACGACATTATGGACAGCGACAGCACAGTAGACATATTTTTCAACTAAGTCTAGAGGCAGTGTGGTTATAGAATTATCAACAAGTTTTAAAAGTTGTTGGTATTTCTTTAGCTCTGCCTACCCCACTTTGGGAATGAAGGCGTGTGTTTATGTATGTATGTAAGTCTAGAAGAACTACTCTGAAAATCGAAGTTCCAAGTTACGTTAGCTTCATCCCTGTCACTCGTCATTCGAGACTAAGTCGAGAGTACCTGTTATTTGCCCAGCCTGTATTATCCAACATTGAGCTGAAAAATATCTGACACGTCTCTATTACTTTTTTTTTTTTTAATTCTGCACAACAACCCCTGCAAAAAAAAACAAAAAAAAACAAAGTATTTATTCAGTAAATTGGCCACATGAGGGCTCTTTTACACGTCGGTAACATGCGAGTGAATCTACTAGCGCTTCGGACAAGACCATCATTGCGGAGAAGAAGCGCCGCAAGAAACTCCAGCAGCAGGTCATTTTTTCAATTATTAATTAGGTACAATAATACTTAAAAGTAAGTTACATTACAAGGTAATAAAGTAATAAATAATTATTAAAAAAAAAAAAAAACCAATACAAACAAAATCCTTCGGATGAAGTCGTTAGTAAAAGAGTATTCAATCTCGAAAAAACATCCGAGGAATTAACGACAAACGAATTATACGCGAACAAATTGAAATAGAATAACATAAAATGGCCGACTTTAGAACTTTGATGTTATCCAATGGCATATCTATTACCTTAAGCACTTCGAGTTTCATCGCTTTAAATCTCCAATTCCAACATGGCGGCGGTTCAATCATCCTTTAACAACTTTGAATGCCGTTCTTACTGTTTCCATAAATTTACTCAGTGTCTTTCTAATTTGGTTTTCGGGCACTGGATGTATGAAGTTAAAATTTTACTTCCTTACCACAGAAGCAAAAATATGCAACTCCAAATTGAAGATATTCGTTTCAACGTTACGTGTTAACGTGATAGAAATTAAAGTCGCTTGTTTTTCTACTTCGACTTAGGATATTACGCTTTGGTTGTAGATTTAATGACGTCTGTAAAAACTTAGATCGGCGGCAGTTCGCGTTTATCGCGCGACAATAATCGCGCGCACGTGCCGCGGTCGTTACGGTCGCGTTACGACCGCGTTACGACCGCGTCACGACTACCGACGGGTATTACAGGACGTGACTGCGAGTAACGACTGTAACAAGCCCACTGTTATATAACTTGTTGGGGGAGGTACAAACTATTTTTATCGTTCAATAGTTTCGATGTTTAGAAAGGATTTTGGGAGCAAGAAAATGATTATCAACACGCTTTTTAACAGACTGCCGAGTAGGGTAATATGACCAACATACATCGGGGTTTTCGGTGCGGGAATGTTTGACATAAGCCAAAGATTAAAAAACAGAATTTTACTCTAGGTTTCTACCTAATGAAAAATTAATTGAACAAAAAAAAGTATTTTATAAAAGAAATGTCGAAAAACTATGAACGAATTTTTACAAGGAAATAGAAATGCGATCGAAAAAAAATAAAAATGCTCCTATTACAATTACAACTGCCGACTTATAGAGATAGTTCAGTTCATTGAAATGGATAATATTTACAGCAAGACGTCGCAGATGAACTATTCCAAATATTGAAAAAACATTAATAGTTTATTTTGAAAATCGTGTCAACTACTAATATTACCTACTGCAGGTAATTAATTAACGTTAATTTTATTATTATCTGATATCATTATAGCCTTGGTAGTAAAGCTAAATAATATAGTGTAAGCCATTCGCAGAGAGGTAGTTAGTCATTAGGCATAATATGATATTTTCTCAGATTACCTATCTGTTGATATCTACTCTTTCTTAAATCATTCCCGCACCGAAAACCCCGATGTATGATGACTAATATGTTTTTAGATAGGTATATATCACCGAAATCAAAATTCATTGTGGCGGCAACCAGACGCCATATTGTAAAAAAGAAAAAAAAAACACATGAACTATGACAATTGGGGTTGACAATAGGATCATTGAATAGGTGTTTAAAAATCATATTCAGATTTTGTTCATCATTTTTCATTTTGAATGATCATTTAGGATTTAAAACGTTTTAAAGTTGGTTACCAACAGTTGGGGATTTTAAAGCTTATTACACGATTGTGTGAAGCCAAAAGGAAGTAAGACACGTTAATGAGGTCACCGACATAGGTTAGCGCATTAGTAGGCTGAAGTGGCAATGGGCAGAGCAACTTGAAGAATCAACTGCCGCCCGTCTGTTGGGTCAGAAAGGTTCTTGAGTGGAGACCACGGCCTGGCAAACGCAACGTGGAACGACCATCTGTTCGATGGACAGATGACAGAGGTAGAAAGTCGGAGGATGCAGGCCGTATTGGATCGTTCTCGCTGGAAATAAAAGAGGGAAGCCTGTATTCAGCAGTGGATGACTACTGGCTGAAGTGATAATAAATAATAATAAATAAATAATAAATATCAGGAAACAATCTCACACAAATTGACCTACTCCCTAACTAAGCTCTAGGCTTGTACTATGGGTACCAGACAACGATAAACATACTTATATACTTTAATACATACAAAACACCCATGACTCGGGAACAAATATTCGCGCTCATCACACAAATATCTGCCCTTACCGGGATTTGAACCCAGGAATGCTAGCTTCAGGGTTTTTAATTTTCTTTCTGTTCAAGGTTCATAATATACTCGTACCTATCTATCTATAGGTACCTAGGTACTGATCAACAAATTCGATGTCCGTAGAGATAATAACGCCGGACCCTCATAAACCGTGGCTAACAGCGTCGCTTTCCGCTCTCTTTATGCCCCCCCCCCCCCCCCTTTCCCCGTCGCCATGTTTACCACCGCCCTTATTTTTAACTTACGGCTCATAAAGAGAACCTTCCTGCCGTTTTAAACACTTGAACGTAAAGGGACTGGTTTTATTCTTTGTCAAGTCGTAATTTTTATAACTGATCTTGTTTTGGTGGTTGGAAAATAAACTGTCACACGGTATAAATGCGAAAGAACACAGTGCGTTTAATTCAACTCAGTAAAACCATTTTTTTATGGCATTGGAAGGCAAACGAGCACACAGGCCACCTGATGGTAAGTGGAAACTGTGACCCATAGACATTCACATTCACATGACCGCAATCCTAAGACTGCTAATGCGTTGCCAACCCTGAGGACTAAGATCAGGCAGGCAGATAAGGCAAAACGTTATTGTTTGTGACGTTTTCCCGTATTGTTAACATTTTGGTAGCTCTTATTTATGACAGTAATGGCAGCCGACTTGAACCATGATACGATCCTTAAATACGATAACACGTCAAAAGCATTATTGTTTTACCGCTTGGACTACAGGCCCAGCATCGTTAACAGCTGTATGGTTTAGTACCTTTTCGTTTAACGGTCATCTTCGATCTGCCGCCGCCCGAATACACCGTGTTTTTTTTGATTTACGATAACTTCGGCATATTACTAGGTACATCCATAGAAACCAAGTGGTAGATTAGATTTTTAAATATTGCAAAAAAATAATTTTTTTTCTGTTTAGAACAAAGTAATTAAATGTTGTATCTTTGGTCATTCTAAAAGGGCCTTTAGAGTTAACTTATAGTAGTCATAGTCAGTGTCAAATACGTCAATGTTGGCGTGACATACACAGACAGTTAAGAGCCTTTTAGACCAGTTCAACGTGATTAACTGATTAAATTTAAAAATTAAATATCTTTAATACCGTTACAGTTATCATTTGTCTGCCTTCGGGAAATTAACTTTATTTGACCTAAAGAACGTTCCCTTAAAGTTATCGTAAATCAAACAGAATACGGTGTATATCAAAGGTTAATGCATCCATTAGTTCCAGCGCTGAAATTACACATACAGACATACAATACAACCATACAGTCAACAGACCTTTTTGGCTAATGGTTAATAAATCGCGAGTGCGCCTGCGTGATGGATTTACATAGGTCCAACAAAAGCATGCCAGTAGAAATACAATTCGTCGGTGATACCTACTGCAAAACCGCGTAACTACAAATTTATGATAGAGCAAAATAAACCTTACTATCTAATTAAAAAAGTGTATTTTGCTCCTTATTTAAAATGTTACTTACGCGGTTTTGCAGTTTCACCGACGAATTGGGATTGTTCGTCTTTTTACAATTAAGTACTCTAATTCGAAAACCATTTCGAGAAATAAATAGCGTTTTAAAGCCGTTCTGCATTATTAAGTTTTTAAATATTTATCCATTCCGGAAATTTTCTCGAAAGTATATTTACCCTTTGACTTTCGTTTTCAGCTTGAAGCCCTTCCTACGGGTTTGGCGAAAACCGCTTGAAATGGCATGTTTTAAAACACAGCTTTAGTCACTTTTTAACATTAGCTATCCTTTAATTGTTGTAATTTATTAGAAAATGCCAACCCAAATTTAAAATAATCATGTCATCCATAAAATATCTGTGCACTAAATAAATAAAGATATTAGAACAAAGCTATTAGGTCAAATACAAAATTAATGAAATTGGTCTCTCAAAATTACCTATTCTTTCAAATTAGGATGTAGAGGAAAAGCCCCAAATATGGACTACCATATACTATTTGTTAAATAAAACACAGGATTTTAAAGTTAAAGAAATGTAATAAAAATTAATTAGTCGAGAAATTATCTGGCAATCTTGTAACTATAATAAAAATGTTATAAAGAAACGAATTTTAATAAAAAAAATGTACTTATAAAAAAACTCAAAATTAACCCTTTCAAAAAAGGGAACATTAAATGGACCACTATGTTTATAATATGGCCTATGGGTGCGCAATATGGACCATAGTATCTAAGGTAAGATAATTATCACATTTTTTTCTATTAGAATTACTTAGGAACTTGTAGTCGGCCTTATATGTGGAAGTAATAGGTACTATAAAGTCTCCACCGTATATGCTTCCTTATTATAGTAATATTCACATAAAAATGAAATGCCATCGACACCTAGTTTAAAGGCTAAAAACTTGATGTCTCTCCTAGTTAAACCAAAACCTAATGCCTCCAGTTAAAGTACATACCTATGCAGTGCGCACAAGTGCATACGACCATGTTCATAATATGGAATAGTACTCCATATTTGAAACTACACTATTGGTCCATAATATGAACAGGTGTCATTTTGTCGTTAAATATTTTTCAAACAATACTAGTAATACGTGTCGTCACACGCTATAACAAGAAAGTTTACTAACAAAATAACAATTCTAGGACACGGGGGTACAAGAATAAGCGGTTGTCATGAAAGAAGTAATAACCTTACAAAACTCACAAAAAAAATTCATCAAATGTGACTAAAAACTTCAATCGACGATAACTGACACGTACGCGCACTGAGCTTCGCCGCGAACCACCGGCGGGGAGCCGCACCTCAATGGCGTCAAAAGCGGCCAACTTCACTTCGATAGCAATGCCACCTAGCGAGATATTCCATGATCATATTAAGTCCCTAGCTGTCGACTGTTTTCGTATAATTTCGTATAATATTTCGTACATTCTAGATGTTACGTTTTGGTAGTGTAGGACGATACCGCCCCGAGGCAATACGGCAAATACCAAAACGTAACATCTAGAATGTCAGTGACATTCAATTTGAACCTTAATACTATGACGATACCGTTTGTTTTTCAATATCAATGTTGTAGTAGCACGTGCTAACTCGGTAGCTAGCGGTTTTGCGATAATAGAAACAATGGCCTTTGTTTGGAAGATTAGGGCTCGAAGCGAAAAGTTCATTTGAGAAGATTCATACTTATAGACTAGGCTTTGTTACTCGTAGTGTCAGATTGTTCCATGATCCTGGGGCTATAAAAGTGCTCTATAACGCCTTGGTGCGAAGCAAACTGGAAGCGTCCGCAATTGTTTGGAACCCGCATGAGTCAACCTACAGCTTACTCTTAGAGAAGGTCCAAAAAACCTTTCTAAGAATGCTCTATCGCAAAATGTTTGGTCATTACCCTTACTTATATCCCACAAAGTTCCTACTTGGAACTTTGGGATTTAATTCACTAGAGGTGAGGCGCAATTTCAGCTTGCTGACCTTTGTGTGTCGTGTTCTGCGGGGAGAGTCTGATTGTTTGGAGCTGGTGGAGCAGCTTGTGAGTCTGCGTGTTCCCCAGGTTCACAGGATTGCCCTTAGAACCCGTACGCGTTGCCTGTTGGACGCGCCTGTTGCACGTACTGTGTCGCACCGGAACTCGCCGTCTGTTCGTGCCCTTACACTGCTTAATACGCTCTTGGTGTCAGCACCGGAATGGGATGTTTTTGCGTGGCGATGGATGGCTGTGTGTCGGGAGTGCTTAAAGTTTTGCGAGGAGATGGATGACAGGCCTTCTAGTGTTCCTCTATGAGGTATACCCCTAAGTCTAGTTTAATTTTATATTAGTTTCACAATGTATTGGTGTAATTCTGTAATGCTGTGTAAATATACTATTCAATAAATAAAAAAAATAAAAATAAATATTTGAGTGGTCCATATTATGTACCTGGTCTATATTTGGGGCTTTTCCTCTAATAACCGGTTTTTTTTTTGTCGATCCCAAATGGGATACAACAACAATTAAATGATAATTAAATGAAATGTTATCTAATGAAAAAAAGTGATTGTAATAGCGTCATAAAACAAACTATTTGAAGCGGTTTTCGCCTAACCCGTAAGACACATCTAGCAGGGCTTCAAGCCGAAAACGAAAGTCAAACAAAGGTAGGGTTTCTGCTCGAGACTTCTCGAACTCGAGACAACTCGAGAGTTTCGCCTCCATTCGAGACGAGAAAAATATAGCCGATTCTCGAGACTCTCGAGTTCCGGCGAACACGAAATAAGGGCTAAAGTCAGGCTCGCCATTTTGCCGCTTTTAACAAATATGACGCCGCCCGCGCACTATAAACACGTGCCGCGGACTTCTCACTCGCACGCTTTGTAACGGACGTGAATGAATTGGAAGAACAAGGTACCAGCAGTTTTTAGTCACTATCAAAAAAAGCTATAGATAAAGTATATATGATTCCAGCTGAACGTGATCCACACCAAGTCACGAAAAGTTTAATTAGGAAAGAATGTAATATTTATGAGTCTACGGGAAAACGTACTCCTAATAGTCGTAATCTTGAGATGTTGTATCAAGCCCTTATGACCGTCAAGCCCTTCTACAGAAAACGAGCGTGTTTTCAGTCTGACTGGAAACATAGTAACCAAGATAAGAAACCGACTATCGGACTAATCGATTAACGCTTTAATATTCTTAAAGGCGTACATTTTAAGACAAAAATCTCTATCGAAATTACCAGTTTATGTCTGATCAAAAGACTGAAAAAGTAGATTAGGTAGTTTAGGATTTATTTTAATCGTTGATTTTTTGTATGTTTGTACGAAGAGTTTTAATTGTGTTTTGTATTTCTAACTTGTAGTGCGAAGTGCAATGAATAAATTCTGATTTTCATTTGTTTTTCATTTTATATTCAGCAATAATTTTCAATTTCTTACCAAAGACTCGAGAGTCGAGACAACTCGAGAAATTGAAGTCGAGAATTCTCGAAACTCGAGAAAAAAAATGAGGCGAGAAACCAGAAACCCTAAACAAAGGTTAAATGTACTTTTGTTGAAATATCCAGAATAGATAAATATTTCAAAAACTTAATAATGCAGAACGGCTTTTGTAGAGTTTTAAACCCTATTCCTCGAAATGGTTTTCAAATTAGATTAATTGTAAAAATATGAACAACCCCAATAGGGAATATGCATGTTTATTTTTTACAGCTTCAATTGAAGCTGATTCATGTAACAAACAGATCTCAAAAATCATTTTTTGAATAACTATAAAAATAACCAAGATATACCTAAGCCAACAAAGATTTGTTCCTATCTCTTTCTAGAAAAACGGAATTTTACATGGAGTTTATATGGCCGCAGTGCACAATGACGTCACGGTGCACATCGGATCTCTCTGTCTAATTAGAAGTTTGAAATGCTTATAACTTCCGTATTTCTTGACCGATTTTAATTTTAATTTCCGTTTTGGTGATCTCTTTTACGGTATTTTCATATTCTGATGAGAAATGCGATTTTTAAAATCCATGCATATTCCCTATTGCGTCGTTACAATAGCTCTCTCCTCAAACGAGAAAACTCGTCAATGTACTTACCGGTATGTTTTGCTGGACCAATGTGAATCAGCTATGACAGACAGACATCGTGTTTGACGCGGACTGTTGTTTAGTCTGCGAATGCCATTAGCGTGATCTAATCGAACAGCATCGGCGAATACAAAACAATAATGTTAGAAGTATTTGTACGTCAATGCTTTTATGGTTTACCCTTCAAATATCGAAACTCGTTTCATAGAACGTGTCAGTCACTTCGCCGAATTTTCATTTCATAGACACGCCACGTGCAGGAGCTTTATTTTTTTGTGCAAGTTTAACCTAACCTAACCTACGTAACGAATGCTTCAGATAACCTGAACACTATAAGGTTTTAGCAGGAATTCGCTTTCTATGAAATTACATACTATACATTATATGACGCCTGTTTCTATGAAATTAAATTCGGGGAAATGACATTGCCTACTACCTCTAACTCGATACGTATCAACATCCTACTAAATAAAGTATTGAGGAAGCATCCTTTGACGCAACACAACAACGGGGTCTCGCGAATCACTCTTCTCATTTAGATCTCTTAAATCGCTTCTATTTGATCACAACTCCGCACTATCCCCTACTCCACTAAATTAATCACAACTCTATCAATGAACAAACATAGTCGCTTTCACATTGACAGAGATTCCTATAAGAAATTCCGCAAGTTAGCACGAATAGCAACTACATTCTTAATAACATAGAGTCCTTTTCATATAAATACGGATTTCTACAGCGTTATCTTACAGCGATTTTAAATTGCGACCGTATTTTCGATGGTATGCAGTCCTTTTTGCACTGATGACGGTTAAAGGCTTAAGAAAGGGAGTATAGTCCCAAAGGACGACAGGGTCCCCTCGGAGAGGTCTGATGACGTCATCGCACTATTTATTCGACTGAAGGGATGTACTTTACCCTTAGCATATTGACACAGATAGACAGGCCAAGTCCCTGGACGAATGAATTCGCAAACGTGATGTAAGTGTATAATGTAAGCCGAGGTAAGGGCAAAGTTGAACTAAGATGTGTCGAAACTTGACCGGTTTTTTACCTACTTTGTAAAAGGGTGGTCACATAAAGCTGTAATAGGGATATTCATACCCTTTTTCACAGCTTCACTAAAAGCTTATTTATGTAACAAACAGTTGAGAAAAAACGTTTTATTTAATAGCTATAAAAATAACCAAGATATAAGCCAAAAAAGATTTCTTCCTATCTCTATCTCGCAAAACAGAATTTAACATGGTGTTTAAATAGCCGACGTGTTACAAGACGTCACACGGCGTATCGGATTCCTGTATAATCGCTACCTAATTCGCAGTTTAACATGCTTAATAGCCTATAGGTACCATTTGTATTTCTTGGCGGGTTTTAATTTTAATTTCACTTTTGCATATTCCCTATTTGGCATAGTTATACTAGGTATACTTACTTTTCCGTAAATTGTTTTTTTTTTTCAGGTAGGTGCATGTTAGCATGTGTATGTTCTTAAACATCGCGGGATAGTATCAAATAACTATTATGTGTATGTTATTTCACTTTCCATTTTTAGACTTGGGGGATCGTTTGGGAAATATAAAACTGTAAAAGCTTAACTTTTCGCTAGAGTTGCGTGTGGGGAACAACTCAAAATATCGAATGATTTTTTTTCGAATATTCAATTGTCCGAATGTTCATTTTAATTCCAAGATGTTTCGCTGGATCTATTGTAGATAACATGCATACTTTAATTGGCATACGTAGGTTAGGTTAGGTTTGATGTAGGTATAGGTACCTAAGCAATATCAAAAAGTTATGTCTTCAACCTGTGTGGTCACCGGGTTAGAATAGTGCCACTCCATGTCTTCTGGTGGATGTCGTAAGAGGCGACTAAGGGAATAATAAAGGCTTCTAGTGCTCTTAGGCGATGGGCTTGCAACCTGTCACTAATACACTGGTAAACATCTTGGCCTGATTGTGCAAAACGTGGTTACAGAATTATTAACAACTTATTTAAGAGTGCTTGGTAATTCTGTAGCTCTGCCTACCCCACTCTGGGAATTAAGGCGAGAGCCTATGTATGTATGTATATCTTCAATAAATAAAAAAATCGGAATTATGTAGTGTTACTCCCACCTCACCTATAACCTAAACAAAAATCAGAAAAATACCTTTTGTGAATTAAAGCACATAGTAGGTATAATGAATTTAAAAGCACATTATTATTATAATACTTTTAAAAATAAAACTATCACGACCAAGTACACGCCACTTTATTGGTTTTTGAGTTACAGGTGACTAAAGGGTTTACATTTTTTTTAATTATTTATTTATTGAGAAATAAACAGCGTAGTATCATAAACCCTCACATAATAACAATAAAAAATTTAATACAGTAATCCAAAGCAGTTTCCACTTAAAGTTAAATAAGTAGGTAAGTACTTATTTAACGGTTGACAAGGTGACTAGGTAATTATTTTTGACAATAATAACAATTCGAATTTACAGAGTAATTAATTTAAGAGACAAAGGTAAAAGAAAAATGCTTATTACTAAATATTTAACCAAGGGCCTGTTTAACAATCGACAAGTAAATTTATTTGCCATTTAAAGTTGGCTGTCTCCTCGTCTATTTTAGAGTGTAAGAAAGAGAAAGGGCAAAATTTGTCTGTCAAATATGCTTTAGTTGTAGGTTGTGAAACAGGAGGTAAGTATTTTAATTATGACTAAGTTATATAGATACCTAAGCAATTCTAGTTACGTAATGTGGCATGCATACTTTAAAAGGTTTATTTTTATTTAAGAGTAACGGTTATGTAAACATGACACTTATTAATATGCATTGCTGTCTAATTCGGTTTCCATTGATTCTTGATTGCAGTCATAAATCGATTTGTGTCAAAATAAATTAGGTACCGAAAAAGTTTTTAAGAGGTAATATGTGAACGTTTTTGTATTCTATAGAAGATTTTTTTTTATACAAGTTTTTCCTCCTGAAACTGGGTAGGGCGCTTGTATGGGACGCGGCGTCTTTTCCCACGTCCAGTCCGTAATCCAGCCGGTGCAGCAGCTGATCAGGCCCAAACCATCAAGCGCCGCAAATATTCATCATTATTAAATAATTGCGAATTGGCGCTTGCAGTGGAGACCATGGGCCCTTGATCAGCCGATATGAAATGCTTTATTAGGCTCTGTTATCCCGGCTCAGACACCTCCGGAGATCCTAGAGCTGGTGCTTACCTCTCCCAAAGGATTATTGGGCTAGCTATCCAGAGACGCAATGCAGAGATGCCGCGAGCGGACCTGCTAGAGGGGGTGTTCTTTTTATAGTGGTGATTATTATTTACAGCTTTAATATTTCAATAGCTTAGTTTTATTTTATTTATTTTATAGTTTAGGTTTAACTTTTAATTGTAGTAAGTACCTGAATTATATTAAGTACCTATATATTTATGTATAATCAAGAATATTTATATTTAATTTTGTAAGAAATTAATAATGATTATGTTAGAACGTACCTAGAAATAAAAATAGTATGTTAGAATGTACTCTAAATTGTAGCGATTTGTATGCCTAACAGCAACAAATAGTGATCCTAACATGCCTAACTAACAAAGCCAGCCTTACATGTATGATTACAAACGAAATGAAACAAGTGATGCTTCACAAATAATGTTATTTGTATGTATGTAGTACGTATTTGTATTTGAAATGAAAGGCGTGAAATAAAACCAATAGTTATATTATAATAAACCATTGTAATGTCACGTGACTGTTGCCTGACGTCCCGATTTCTACTTGTCATCTGTTTTAAATGCACGTTTGCGTTGACAAAATTATTTCTATTCTATTCTAATAATTTTCAATTGGGATTTTTCATATTTCTTGAATTACTCTAATTTGAAAACCATTTCCAGGAATATGGTTTTAAAGCCGTTCTGCATTATTAAGTTTTTTAAATTACGGACATTTCGATTAAAGTATATTCGACCTTTGTTTGACTTTAGTTTTTGGCTTGAAGCCCTCCTAGGTGTATCTACGGGTTTAAGCCGCTTGAAATAGTATGTTTTATTTCACTATTACAACCACTTTTTATCATTAGATATCATTTAACTGTTGTAATTTATTAGACAATGCCAACAACATAAAATGTCTGCTACATAAATAAAGATATTAACACAAAACTATTGGGTCAAATTCAAAATTAATCAAATTGGACTCTTAAAATTACCTATTCTTTCGAATTAGAGCGTAAAAACTGTGATTTATTTTTTGGTCTATCCCAATTTTAATTTCCAGGGCATTGAGTGTTCATATATAGGTAGGTCCTATATAATTTCCGAGAAGGCCAAAAACGGTTTGTCACAATTAGAATGTGATTGGATGCGATTTGCGCGATTTTAATTAAGTAATGTTCCGATATAAAAACACGATACAAACCCCGATTTATTTCCAGCAAAGTCCCGATTTATGTTAGCCTAGACCTGGCAACACTATAATTTAGTTTAGTTTATTTATTTATTCATCAATGTAATATAACAATATAAATTGCATTGCCAAAAAAATTACAAAAAATATGAAATTACATTGAGTTCATCAAAACATAAATACTAATAATCAAAAAATACAAGAATAATTATAATTAATTAAAACAACAACTATTAAATATCGAATAATGGTCACTCGTCCGATGTCAATACATACAATGATTAATAGATTTCAGCACAATAATAAGTTTACATTTCCAGCTCCATATATTCATTCACGGAGTATAGTGGATTATCCAATAAAAGGTTTTTTAGCTGATGTTTAAATGCTTCGTCGGATTGTACATTTTTAAGTTTAGCGGGTTTATACCCGCAAGTATATAGTAGTATATCTCATGCTTATTACTTATTTATACTTATTGTCTTCTAGAATCTCAACGATTGCCTCAATGACCTTCTTCTTGAACGTTCTGAGCTGACTAGGAGTCATCGCGTTCATGTCAGGTAGCAGACTGATCAGAAACATCCTATTTGCTTCCTGCGTATCACTCAGTCCATAGTCCACTAGAGGATCTGAACCTAAAGAATGCTTCATTCCCTTGGGCCAAGAGGCACTTGAGGGCTGTGGAGAGGGACCTTCAGGCTGGGAGATAGGAGAGGAGCAAGGCGATGGGGCCATATTAAGAGATGTGAAGGAATTCTCCTCTTGGTCACTCTCTATTTCGATCTTCTGGACGTCGCTTGCTGATCCTCTGTGATACTGTTTCGAGGTCTTGATGTAGGGCAGAGTGAACTGCATGGCTTCGGATAAATAGTATGGCTTCAAGGTCCTGTTCGCTGATGAAGGTCTGAGATGTCGCACGAAGACAGCGCGGAGATTCTTCCATCTTTCTTTGCACTCGTGCCCTGGGAAAGAAAAAATATGTAAATATATATAAACCACCTGTGTGGTCACCGGGTTAGAATAGTGCCACTCCATGTCTTCTCGTGGATGTCGTTAGAGGCGACTAAGAGAATAATAAAGGCTTCTAGTACTCTTAGGCGATGGGCTTGCAACCTGTCAACACTGGTAAACATCTTAGCATGATTGTGCAAAACGTGGTTACAGAATTATTAACAACTTATTTAAGAGTGCTTGGTAATTCTGTAGCTTTGCCTACCCTACCCTGGGAATGAAGGTGTGAGTTTATGTATGTATATATAAACAACAAAAAAAACCCCCCTCCTCCTTCTAACAACAAATCAATAGGGGCACATTACATATAAGAAACAAGGATCCCTTGCTTTGCTTCGGTAAATATGGGTTTTTCTGTAATATTTATTTATTTATTAAACCCGAATGTATATTATATTCAATAAATAAATAAATATCAGGGGAGACTGTCACACCAATTGACCTAGTCCCAAACTAAGCTCTAGGCTTGTACTATGGGTACTAGACAATGATATAAATACTTATATGTGTAGAGAAATATATACTTAATTATATAGGATATAAAACATCCATGTTCACATTCAACAATTACCGGGAATTGAATTGAACCCTGGACCGCTAGCTTCGTCGGCGTCGTCGTTTGGCAACCTTTCGAAATTAATTCTCTAAATGATAATGAAAACTGTGTCAAAATCTAAGTAAGCGGCCGATTCCTTTCGAAATCGGAATATAATAATACCTACTGTGACGTTGTACGAAACCAATCCAACTTCAACTTGGCCAGTTTCATTTAATTACTTACCCGTCAAATTAACTTTCTTTCCAATTTCGAACCAGGCCTCTTCAGTGATGTCTTTTCTGGAATATTCCGGAAGGTTGAAGTTGTACAGACATGGATGCTTCTCGACTTCTCCCACTAGTTTCAGGTTGAATACTTGCTCTGACACCTTCGACATACTTTACTGTAATAAATAACTTACTTTACTGTGATAATAAGAATTATCGTAAAGTTAACGACATGGATAAAATTCAAAATTCAAAATATTTATTCAGTAAATTGGCCACATGAGGGCTCTTTTACACGTCGGTAACATGGAGTGAATCTACTAGCGCTTCGGACAAGACCATCATTGCGGAGAAGAAGCGCCGCAAGAAACTCCAGCAGAAGGTCATTTTTTTCAATGATTAAATACAATAATACTTAAAAGTATCTAAATTACATTACAAGGTAATAAAGTAATAAATAATTATTTTTAAAACTAACACAAATAAAATCATTACAAATTTAAGGTCAATAAAATACAAATAAAATACCTAATGTCTAGGAGAACAACATGACGAGGTCTCTACGTCAGGAACGATAATTAAAATAATTAACTAAATAACAGGTCCTTGCAAGCGTGAACAGACCGGACCCCACAGACAGCACCCGTTCACGAGTATGACGCGTATCTCAGCCATCGCCTCCCTCAACCATGTGTTCGGGAAGGTGGCGACCCGATCAACGACGCCGCCGTAAGCAAAGACCTTATAGTGAGCATGACATGCTCATGCTGCCGGACATATTTTGTCCGGCAATCAATAAAAATCAATAAAAAGGGAACTGTCCGGCGAGAAACATCACAATGTGTTCTCATTAAATAACACATTTTAGCCTACCTTGCTCCTACGAGTATAACGTAAGTCATATTGTTGATTTTTTATTTTTTTTATTTTTTGAGCCTATAATGTCCCACTGCTGGTCCTACATAATCATAATAAAACTGAAAATCTGTTTTAAAAATTAGGCTAGTCAAAATGGGCCTTGCTGCATAGAAAATAAAGTTCATAACAAAATGAGTATTCCTTTTGTGGTTACCAAGCATGTTATCTTGTTACGGAACGCTCGGTGCGCGAGACCGGCTCGCACTTGCCCGGTTTTTTTTTTTTAATAATTTTGATCTTTTACATATTGTAATATGTATGTACATGTATGTAGTGAAAGCAAAACCAATTAACAATACAATTAATATAAAAATATGTACATAGGCGGACTTATCCCTTTAAGGGATCTCTTCCAGCTAACCCTTGAGATATTGAGAAAAGTGAAAGGTTGTGCATGGATCAAGCAAGTGTACAATTTTATTTAGAGGAACATAACACATGAACTAACCAATTCAAGCCTTACTAAATAAAATGAAATAAATACATTCAAATATAGTCTTTATTATTTGAACTGAGCTGATCTTCTACACAAAGGCCATAGTTTGTGTACAATACTATTATCTTTCTTTGTGTCCGTAACAGCAAGCCGATTACATACAAAAAAGTGAGAACTACATTGAATGTACATTGAATTATCAACCCTATCCTCTTGGTCAGTAGGTTTAAAATATAAAGTGTCAGGATACGTCTTTATTATTTGAACTGAGTATCCTTTTCTCTGCAGCTGACTGTAAGTATATAGTTTAAGTACTCTAATTTTACTTCCTTAACCTTTTGAACGCCACTGACGCCACCGTCGGCCACAGCCGAAACAAGTTAGAGATTAAAAGAGACTTTTTTTCGTATGGATTAAGTAGTAATTTGCGCAAACATGTTTAGCGTGTGAGTGACACATTTTGTATTTGACGTACGGCGTTCAAAAGGTTAAAATCTTTAAATGACACATTTACCCCTCTGTATGATGGCCCGACCTTCCCAAGAATAACGTAAAAAACATCGTCACCTCGCCTTGTAGCCTCTTCAAACTTCAAATAACAAGGATAAATTATCTTAAGGATACTATTAGCGATGTCTACGCGCTAACGTAATGAAATACCTTTGTATCGATTACTGATTCCGCGCGGCAGTTCGCGTCGCGTCGCGCGTCAGCTACGAGTAGCGGGGGACTGAGGGCGTCGCGTTGCCTACGCAAGATGGCCGATCGAGCTATGACGTCACGTGACACGAGTGAGCGGGCGCCGCCGCCATGATAGATACGGCGCCTCTATTGAACGCGGTAAAATAATACATACATACATACATACATTAAATCACGCCTGTTTCCCAGAGGGGTAGGCAGAGACCACTTCTTTCCACTTGCTACGATCTTGACAAAAATGTTTCGCTTCTTCAACATTCATACATCGAGTCATGCACGCACTTCGGTTTCGGGTAGGTACTTAAGATTCGGCCCTTTTCCAGTATTTCTCCGATTTGATTCGAAAAAGTACGCCTAGGGCGGCCCCTTCCACTCACTTTCTTCGATCTGTATATCTCTTTCGTCAATCTTCTTTCATCCATCCTTTCCAAATGACCGAACCATCGAAGCATATGCTTATTATGTTGATGTTATAGTTGATGGTAGTGGCGGTTGAGTTAAAAACCAGCCAAGTTTGAATCGGGATCGCGCACGAACGGTTACGTTTATTTTTAAAGTGAAAATAAACAAAATATTCTTTGATTACTTCAAACGTGACCTGTTGCCGATATTAATATCGAGCAAAAAAACACTTTTGTTGTTTGGGAGCATAAATATTTATTTTATTCTGTAAAGTATTTGTTGTTATAGCGGCTTTAGAAATTCATCATCTGAGAAAATTTCAACTGTCTAGCTATCACGGTTCATGAGATACAGCCTGGTGACAGACAGACAGACGGACCGGAACCCTAAAAATAAACCCCTTTTCCCTTGGACACGTCATATCATAACTCGAGAATAGCTCGACGTGTTTTTTTTTCTAATTACACCCTGGCGGCGCCGGGCACGGACAGATTCAGATTCAGATTTTATTACTCAATATAACACAGTATAAATTACATGGCATGTCAAATTATATGCAGTTACATTGAGGTCGTCAGAAATAAAATTAAATGATAATATTAAAAGTCAACACAAATACAGAATAAAGTAAAAAAAAAAAAAACAATTCGAGGAATAGGGTTTTAAAGCCGTTCTACATGAATAAGTTTTTGAAATATTTATCTATTTCGGATATTTCGGCAAAAGTATATTTAACCTTTGTTTTAATTTCGTTTTCGGTTTGAAGTCCTCCTATAGGTGTATCTTACGGGTTAGGTGAAAACCGCTTGAAATAGTATGTTTTAACACACTACCGCAATCTCTTTTTATCTTTAGATATCATTTAATTGTTGTAATTTATTAGAAAACGCCAACCCAAGTTTAAAATAATCATGTCATCCATAAAATGTCTGTTAAATAAATAAAGATATTTAAACAAAACTATTGTGTCAAATACAAAATTAATAAAATCGGTCTCTTAAAATTACCTATTTTTTCAAATTAGAATGTAAAAACCATGAGTTATTTTTTTTGGTCTATACCAATTGCCATACAAAGATGGTCATTCACCTTTGTATGAAGAAAGCCTTTACCCGGAGTATAAAAATAAGTAGGACAAAGTATACTTTTCATCTCGGAAATTTTGATAGTTCCCGAGGAAAGCGATACACGACTTCGACGTGGACTACTTAGTAATATTTTAACCGTGTAAGTTTAGTATCATATCATATCACGTAGGTACTATCAGCCCATTGGGACCCTGGCCCATCATTAGAACTGTGTTACAGTGACGTTATGATTCAAGTCGTAGCAAAGTTCAAACAAATTGTTTTATAATGTCACTTTGACACCGGTCTATGGTGGGTCAAGGTTCCATTGGGCTGATAGTACTCGTACCTACCTATAGACAACACCTGTAAATTGGTATGCGTAGAGTAACTTTCTGCTACGCCCCCGTCTTCCCGTTGTGTGCCGATTTTTGAAAAATCCTCCCAGTGCATCTTTAGGGTACTTACCCTAGAAATATTCCCTCGACAGTTTACATCCCAGCATCCCACAGACGATAGAGAATTAATTTTGTCGCCAAAAATCAAACAGTTCCCATTATGGTAGCTTTTATCGCGGTGGATAAAGCATTTATCACTCTCGCACTAACCTGGTCAGAATTGTCAGAAAGTGGTTTTATCGACGTTTATCCACTTCTATAAACGCCTTTTACTCGCACGGAGTTCTTAATTGCCTATATTTAGAAGTATTACAAGTACAAATTAGTTAACTCCACTCCATGTTAATATGTTAATAGATATCTTCTATATTAAGCTTAGACCAAGTTGGTCGACATCTGTTGGTAGCTCAAAACGAAAAGGTTATAAGTACAAGTGACTTTTATTCTTACAGTCGTTTAGCGTTTTGGTGTTAACGTAATCGCAATTGGAAGCTATCCTATGTTCGGATATGTTAATCGCTAGAAGATTCATTTGGTTATGAGGAGAACTCATGTCTTTATCAGTAAGTTACTTCTATTGTCTGTTTTATATCGACTCGAAATGTGTATAGTTGACAAGCAGTCGATGCGTGCGATCTGTCATCAGCTTATGTTAATTTTGTCGAATTTTGAAAATGGCTAACTTAGAAATTATGCATCTTGACTCCCCTTGCCTGGCTTGATCGCTTCGCTCCATTTTAAATGAATAAAATATACAGGGTGTCCCAGAAACCGACGCCAACCCGCCTAGGGCTATGAAAAGAAAATTGGCATGTAGCTTTAAAAACTTCCTTATTTAACAGTGATTCTAATCATGCAAGAAAACACTGAAAAAAATGTGAATTAATACATAAATTTAGGGGTTTTTCGTAGCACGGACATAAGGAAAAATGACAAAAATTCAGATTAAAATGATCAATATCTCGGAAACTAATAACAATCGCTGAACATACATGGGGGTTAAATCGATAGCTTATGAGCTGCTCTATCAGCCCTAGGCGGGTTGGCGTCGGTTTCTGGGACACCCTGTATATTAATCAGGAGTAATGTAACTTTACATTAATAAAAACGTTTTTAACACCTGTATTATTAGTTCCAGGGGGGTTATTATGAGAAAGCTATGCAGGTCAGTTTACGCTGTGAGATAAGGACAGAGCTATATAACTGTCATAGCTCTGTCCTTTACGCTTGCTGTAAAATGAACTGGATAACTATCTCATAATAACCCACCAGATGTGGAATCAAACCTACACAATTTTACATATTAAGAATATTAGTATGAATGCAAGTGCAAATACAATTACACTGAGGGACAAAAAAAACGGGTCAGAGTGCGTTTTTCATACTAAAGAGGCTATTTCGAAGCCTTGGTTCCTCGCCACGAGATGCTTTTAGTGAAATCTGATGATGGATACCCCGAGCATCGATACAGGACTTCCAGAGTGCCTAGGATACCCAGCTGATTGAATCTACGGCTAACGCTGGAATTGATTATGATCAGTAAAACATCTAAAATGGCAATAAACTGTAAGGAAATCCAAATGCTGACCCAAACTCTCTCGCTGTGATGTTAACTGTTTGTGCGATAAGTTAAGTATCTTAAGAACATTTGACCTCCTCTATTGAACATCGGAATATCCACCATTAAACCTCACTCAAAACGACCCCTGACAAGGAACAAAGGATTCGAAATAGCCTCGTTTGTATGAAAAACGCACTCTGACCCGTTTTTTTTGTCCCAGAGTATATTTTAGATAACTTTTTAATAGACAAAACCTACCATAAGGGTGACCACTTCTTTCAGAGGTAATATGATATATCTTAAAGGGCCTTACCGATATTCTTGAAACTTAGCTAAGAACCATCCCGATTAAGCGTTTTTTTTTTTATTACATACATACATACCTTTACGCCTTCATTCCCAGAGTGGGGTAGGCAGAGCTACAGAATTACCAACAACTCTAAAAACTTGTTGATATAACTCTGTAACCACAATTTGCACAATTAGGCTAAGATGTTTAACAGTGTATATTAGTGACAGGTTGCAAGCCAATCGCCTAACAGTACTACAACCCTTTATTCCCTTAGTCGCCTCTTACGACTTCCATGGGAAGACATGGAGTAGCACAATTCTAAGCCGGCAACCACACGGCAAGGCAACCACACGGCAATCTTTTTTTAATTTATTCTTTTTAATAAACAGACACACGGTCAACTATAATAACAACAGTCAAAACCCTCAGCGTCACGAATGAAACAAAATTATAGTATTTTAAACTACATTTGACACGTTTTTCCGCATAACATTCCAAAATCCAATATTTCATCTGCATCTCACCAAGCGCAATATTAATAATAGCATGCAACTCCGTTACACAAAGCCCTATCGATCACGGCTCTAGGGGAGCACCCTCATACTACACCACTTCAAAAACAGACTAAAAATACACATGAGAACCATTCCCGTGGAACCCTAACCCCTCTGCAGACTTCTCTCGTTGTTTTAGATGAGCACAATTTTGCCGCTTGTCTACCTTGCAGATAAAAATGCTGCTACCGATTCGTTTCTGCGGGCCTAGTACTGTTGCGTTATTTTGCATTCGTCACTCTCGTATACATATTTCTCAAAAAGTTGTAATGAAAAAAAAATTGGCATGTAGCTTTAAAAACTTCCTTGTTTTACAGTGATTCTAATCATGCAAGAAAACACAAAAAAAAAATGAATTAATACATGAATTTAGGGTTTTTTCGTACCACGGACATAAGGAAAAATTACAAAAATTCCGATTTAAATGATCAATATCTCGGAAACTATAATAACAATTGCTGAACATACATGGGGGTTAAATCGATAGCTTATGAGCTGCTCTATCAGCCCTAGGCGGGTTGACGTCGTTTTCTGGGACACCCTGTATACGTGACAAAAAGAGACGGATGCTTTATCCACATTTTGTCACGCGATAAACGCAACCATATTATGCCTTCAATTTTCTATAGACTCGAAATGTGTTGAATTGACATAAGCGCTTGACGAGATCTGTCGTCAGCTTACGTCAATAGGTACTATATACATTCTACAGATTTTATAAATCGCTAACTAAGCTGTAAGGCTCAGGTTTCATTAGTCAATAAATAGCCCGCATGCTTTTAGTGGTACATTGCGTCGCTGTAATACCTTCCACGCGATAAGGTAAAACAACTCGTCAATGGATTTCTACAAGAATTTTATTTTCTATGCATTTTGAGTAGGCCCTGTTCTATCCGTTTTTGTTTAGCACGTGGATAGATTTGGTTACTGAGCAATTAAGCAAAGCTGCACGCATATTAACGACTCAAAAAGTCAGAATTGACAGAATGTCCCACTGCTGGGCAAAGGCCACCCGCCCTTCCTTCCACTTACCCTTATCTTCGGCAGTCTCCCACCAGTCTTGATTGAAGGCATCGAGGTCATCTCGCCATTTGCCATCTGATTACTATTATTATAATTTTGCTTTCGACATATCGTCGGTGAAACTGTAAAACCGCGTAACTAACAAATTTATAATAGAGCAAAATAAACCTTACCGTCTTATCAAAACGATTCATTTTGCTCCATATTTAAAATGTTACTTACGCGATTTTGCAGTTTCACCGACGAAATGTAGGTAGTTGTGGAGAAAAACTTAGGAACTACTATAGCGACGCAACGCTACTCCGTCCGCGTCGAGCTCGTTTTTCTCAGGAACTACCAAAAATTCCCTGGATAAAATGCATTCAGTATTTATAATCCAGTACATGAACTACCTGTGCGCCAGATTTTATCCAAATCTATTAAGCTGTTTAAGCGTGATTGAGGGACTTACATCAAAACAGTTCTAACGAAAGACCAGCGCTGGCTTCACAACCAGCACATGCTGAGTTTGGACCGTTTCGCAACAATAGCCACTGTAGCCACAATAGTGTGTTTATTGTTGTGAATACTTGTTTTTTTTTCTTTCTTTCTTTCTTTCAAACGACGACTTTACGACGCGCTGGCCTAGTTGGTAGTGACCCTGCCTACAAAGCTAGCGGTCCTGGGTTCAAATCACGGTAAGGGCAGATATTTGTGTGATGAGCGCGAATATTTCTTCCTGAGTCATGGATGTTTTCTATGTATTTAAGTATATATTTTTCTATATAAGTATTAATATCGTTGTCTGGTACCCATAAGACAAGCCTAGAGCTTAGTTTGGGACTAGGTCAATTGGTGCGACATTGTCCCCTGTTATTTATTTATTTTATTTATTTATTTAAACATCCTTACAAACTTTTACAATTCTATAAGTATACTAAAACAAAAAGGAAAGTAGCATGTAATAAAACCAGAAAATACATCAACGTTGTTTTCGTCCTTTTATTTTCTTCGTAATTGGATCGTAATTCGCTAAATAGAACAAGGACGCGGTATCCGCTTTGTAAACTAATTAAAAGTAAATTATACTAATAAGGAAGTGTTCGTGTGACGAGTCACGTGGCCCGCCTTAAGGCTATCTACTTACTAAAATCGTTCAAATTGATGAGAAAGGTAAAGAAAAATCTCTTTTAAGTTTTAGGGTGGCGTACCAAAATTAAATAAAAACATTATAGGATTACTTGGTTGTCTGTCTATCGTAAACAATATCATAAGAACATGCTTTTAGCCAAAATTCAATGTACAGTCGAGAAATTTGATAGTTTACCAGTTTGACATAATACGTAAATTTGCCAGTTCATAACTTTTTCACGTGTCATTATTTATGCATGGTGGGGAAATATATAACACGGCTAAGTTAGGTACGTATTGTCAGACTGGTGAAGTGGTGTACAATCAATTTCCTTGACTGTTGTTAGCTTTGTACGCTTAATAAATATGTATACAGTCGAACAAATAATAAACATATTTTAAACATTTCTTCAATAAACAAAAATCTACTTTATCTCATCTCCTTGAACAATAAACAAATAAATCTATAAATAAATCCAACATTCACGCACTGAACAGTCTACTAAATTATCACAGCATTAATTGCAAGGCAAGATCGAGAGTTCGCTGACCGTGGGCTTCTGTTCCCTCTCCTCATCGCTGCCATCCGTCCCCCCCGTCCCAGATAAGTTCACGGCCTCCTCACCAGAATACCCCTGGATAACCTCAGGAATCACCATCGGACCCTCGTCTTCGTCCAACAAATCATGGAGATAATTCAAGCACTGCCGTTTGAACATCCTCTGCTTCTTCACAGGTAATTCTTGGAAATCATTGAAGATGCCTTTGAAGAATTGGAAGTAGGAGCAGTTGTCTTCAGGGCTGAAGGCGGAATGGGATCCGGAGGAGTCTTCGTTGTTGGAGACGTCTGGCTTTTCCAGCTTCGGTCCTAGCAACCAGGGGCTCATGAATGGTTTGACATCTACTTGTTCTGATTGCGAGTGGGAGTGTTCCATGTCCAGGAACGATGGACCGTAGTATCCGGGTGCACGTCTGAAACAACGAGTAATTTTTTTCTTTAACTGATCTTGAAGAAAAACAATGGGCTCATTGTGAGCAATATGTCACCGTACCTGGCGGTCTGGTTTTCGAATTTTCCCAAAATGAGACCATATGCATGTGAGCCCACATACTAGCAGCTGTGTGCTCGTTTCCGTCCTCCATGACATAAATGAAGGATTTGAGAAACACAGTATAGAATAGAATAGAATAGAATGGAAAAAACGTTTATTCGACCAATACATCAACACAGGGGTACCTACATCATAGAAAACGTCACTCGTACGTCAGTCCGCATCCACCTGGTCAGCCAGCCACAGAATTAGCGAAAGGACCTTTTGCAGCGTCAGCCCGATTCGCTAGCATGCAGTTTTACCTTCTAACCTGCCACCTCCAACAAAATAATCCCTTTCATACTATATTTTGCTTCAGGGATCAGACAATCAGTGAAATAACTGGCAGATACATTCCTCATGTTCTCAGCGCTGGCAACACAATTGCAGTCGTAAGATTGCCAATGTTATACCATCAGGTGGCTGCGTACAAGCACATGTCAAATGTTCCTTCTATTTTAGTCAGGCAACAGGTTATGCGTCTCAGATCTCAGAGCTCACTTACCATAAGCTAGACTGTTTCCTTTGCCATCTACGTGCTACAAATGGAATCGCAACAGAGCCGTCTGAATGTGTCATGTTTTGTGTTCAATTAATTAAGACTGTGTAACCTTCCGTGGTTTCATCTGATGGTTCCAACGGAAGACCAGCGTTGGCTTTAATGCCAGCATTACGCTGAGTTGGGACCATTTCGTGGCTACTTACCTTCTTGTATTTGTTAATCTGTTCTTTGTTGTGCATGTCATGAATAAATGATTTTCTTTTTTATTAAGTGTGTGTAACCTTCCGTGGTTTCACCTGATGGTTCCAACGGAAGACCAGCGCTGGCTTTAATGCCAGCATTACGCTGAGTTGTGACCATTTCGTGGCTACTTACCTTTTTATACACTCGCGGTCAAATAATACGGGTCAGAGTGCGTTTTTCATACTAAAGAGGCTATTTCGAAGCCTTGGTTCCTCACCAGGGGATACTTTTAGTGAAATCTGATGATGGACACCCCGAGCATCGATACAGGACTTCTAGAGTGCCTAGGATACCCAACTGATTGAATCTGCGGTTAACGCCGGAATCGTGCATGTTCAGAGAAACACCTAAAATGCCAATAAAATGTACGGAAATCCAAGTGCTGACCCAAACTCTCTCGCTGTGGTGTTAACTGATTGTGCGATCAGTTAGATATGCTAAGCTCTTTTGACCTCCTCTATTGACCTCAGAGTATCCACCATTAAACCTCACTCAAAACAACCCCTGACCAGGAACCAAGGCTTCGAAATAACCTCGTTTTTATGAAAAACGCACTCTGACCCGTATTATTTGACCGAGAGTGTATTTGTTAATCTGTTCTTTGTTATGCATGTCACGAATAAATTATTTTCTTTCTTTCTTTATTTGAATAATGAAGTTCTTAAGCCATACTCACACGTCGGTAGCCATGTGGTCTCGCAGGAAGTTCAGCTCGTCGGCGAGGTACCACCGCGAGACCATGCGCCCGCGCCCCGTCACCGCGCCGCTCACCTCGTTGCGCAGATGCCTCGAATATGAGTTGCGTATGTGGGACCATTTGCGGCGCACGTCGGCCACTGCAACAAGAAATCCTGGGTATACCTTCAGCCTACAAGCTAGCCAAGATCCATCATTTTTCGGTTCCGTGCCAAATTGGTAAAAAATAAAACGTAATTGTGAGACTTCGGTGACTGTCTGTCTGTATGTCACGTCAGTTTTTCTCTGATTTTGATGTATTAAAAAATATATGGAAAAAGGGCTCTAGAATGAGGGGTAGAAAAATAAAATGATTTGATAACAGCAGAAAGGGTTTAATAATATGCACATTTTAGAACTATTTCTGTGACGTACTTTTTGAGCAATACTTAGCCAAAAAAATACAAAAAATAGTAGTACCCCTTAATCTCCGAAGTTCACAGCGAAAAAAAGACAAAGCAGTCTATATTAACAATTTTTGAAAATTAAGAAAAACCTTTAAAAACCTTTATTAATGGGAAAGGCTAGTCAAAATGTATCGTATGCATGGAAAATAAACTTCATAACAAAATGAGTATTTTCTCGAACCTACTATATTTTAATTCAGAATGTACTCGTATTTACTTAAACATCAAAATAGATGCACTAAAACATGTTAAGAATCTACGTTGGATTTGCGTTTTACATAATTTATCTAAAATACGGAATCCTTGGTACGCGAGCCCGAGTCGCACTTGACCGGCTTATTTTAAATTGAGATGTTAGTTGATCTCCAAACACAAACACTGACATTGTTCATGCACTTTAACCATGGTATATAATAACAATGCTTTAATAATTATAAAAAGACGTGTGGCACTCGGGGACTGCCGCGGTAAAGCTATTGCATGTCGTACAAACGCACACAACGCCGTGTCGAAGACTGCCGAACTGAAACGACGTTAGACGACGCACGGCCTTCAAGCCACACTTCCTTGCCCGTCGGAGTGGGGAGCGTGAGGTTTTTTCGTTACGGAATTTCTGGATTCGGTCCCCGCGCTCAAGGCCCGCGATAGAAGCTATGCAATAGCTTAAAAAATTACCTGCAGTATTGTTTTCAAAACACTTTCATGTTTACTGGTCGACTTTTTCAAGTCTCCTTTCCACCATAGTCTGTCGCAAATAATACAAGAATGACCGAATGAATTACTCGTAAATTCGTTATAAAAATCAATATGACTTGTACTGTGTTTACGATAATTTGTATAAACTGGAATAGTACCATCATCAATAAAATCCATGTTATTTTCACCAATTCGATCTTCTCTATCAATCTCAATTTCATTTTCATGATTGTTATGGTTATCTTCTGTAGGATCTTCATCATAATTATCACGCAATAGTTCAATATTGGCATCAACATGGGCTTCATTTTGGGTAGCGTCTTGTACTGTCTCCAATAAATCTGATACTTCATAAAAAGGTGTGAAATGTTGTTCACGAAGATGAAGATGAATCCAGTTTTGTGTATCATTCGCTTTAAAATGACAAAAGATAGTGTCTTCATTAGTTGTAGTTATGTTGTAAAAACCATAATGTACACAAATATTTTGATTGTACATTTTAGAGAATAAGTACAAACAATCCAAATCTCCGTAATCATTACTGCTTGATAGAATGTTATATGCTTCTTGCGGATTGTGGCAGGAGTTTAAATAGGGTGAATCGCGTAACTGATTTCTCAAGTCACAACTCTCAATTTGAAGTTGCAAAACACTTATCAGCGAGTGGAATAGACAATTACCATCGCCAGGAATTCGTGTGTTTCTGTGTAGAATAACTTCGGGAGTAATGCATTCATTACGCTGTTCATAAATATGAAGTTGTTGGCTGTGAAATTGATTTTCTTGTAGCGTTACATTTTCTATATTTTCAACAGCGCTACATCGCACGATATTCTCTTCATTACTGCACAATTTTCGTCTTTTTCTGTAAAAAAAATGATGAAATCGTTAAATTAAATAATATTGAAGCATATATTACAATTTGTTTTTAAATAAATAAATTAAAAATATTATTATTAAATCTACTTACATATCCATGTAAGATTTTTCTGCATTACGTTGACGAAATTTCCTTTGACGTTCAGCATTTGATTTTGGTACTGTTTTTATTATTTCTTGATTTTTCTTCAAATCTTTCTGACGCTGATAATATGCCCTTTGACGTGCATTAGTTTTTTTTCTTTTTAGCTCTTTACGCTTTTCTTCTCTATAAAACGAAAATATCTAGGTATAAATAATAGGTATAAATAATTAGGTATAAATAGTGTAATGACACACCAAAACAATATTCATTTATAAAAAAATAACAATATTAAGAAGTGATTATCGAATTTCGCGCGATGTACATTTATATAGATATAATATCATATATACTTTCTCTGCGCGGCATTCATGTGCATTATCTATACACCAAAAACAAAGGTACTGAATAGTACACGTGCTTGGTTTGATGGTTTCTGTTATATACATAATGAAGAATGAATTTATTTATATATATATACCTATACATATTGAGAATCTAAATTGAGAATTTAAACTATACGCGTGTGTGTGTTTGTGTGTATAAAAGAGGGCTACTTTTAATATCGCTCATTTTAATATCAAAAATTTAGGTTATCTTTATAGCAGTATTATATTTTCAATTCAAAATTAATACTGCATTTGTGATAATAATAAAATGTATGTATATAGAGTACTCACTCATTTTCTTTCACTATTTTTTCGTGACTTTCTTCATTAATAATAAATGCACTTTGTTCATTCATATTCAAAACACTTTATACACAAATTTTACAAGTACAGCTATTCACTGTTGTACATAAATACCTATACACCTATAAACTTTCTCATAAACAGCTGCTTATGTATTCGTCCGATTTCGGAGCAGCTCGTCTCGATTCGTGCGAGTTTCGTAGAGTCGTACAAACGCACACAACGCCGTGTCGAAGACTGCCGAACTGAAACGACGTTAGACGATGCACGGCCTTCAAGCCACACCTCCTTGCCCGTCGGAGTGGGGAGCGTGAGGTTTTTTCGTTACGGAATTTCTGGATTCGGTCCCCGCGCTCAAGGCCCGCGATAGAAGCTATGCAATAGCTTAAAAGAACTGGCAACGCTCATTATAGGTATAGTCTTTACTATTTGAACTGAGCTGATCTTCTACACAAAGGCCATTGTTTGTAAACAATACCATTGTCTTTCTTTGTGTCCGTAACACCAAACCGATTACTTACAAAAAAGTTAGAACTACATTGAATGTACATTGAATTATCAACCCTACCCTCTTAGTCAGTAGGTTTAAAATGTAAAGTGTCAGGATACAGATATTAGTTTTGTGTAAATGATAGTATTGTGTAAAGAATAAGCACAGTTCAAATAATAAATACTTATATCTGTATCCTTACACTTTACATTTTAAACCTGCTGACTAAGAGAGTAGGGTTGATAATTCAATGTACATTCAATGTAGTTCTAACTTTTTTTTATGTAATCGGCTTGGTGTTACGGACACAAAGAAAGACAATGGTATTGTTTACAAACAATGGCCTTTGTGTAGAAGATCGGCTCAGTAGAAATAATAAAGACTATACCTACCTAGAACTGTTTTCACGTTTCGGTTCAGATTCCGATTTTATTACTAAATATAACACAGTACAAATTACATGACATGCATTATAAGCAGTTACATTGAGGTCTTCAGAAATAGACTTAAATGCCAACACAAATACAAAGTACCTACATTAAAATTTTAAAAGTCAATCTTATTTATAAGTCAACTTCTATACACTTTTTTATCGAATAGACTGGGTTATCCAACAAAAGATTAAGCTATAGGTGGTATATAATTGTTATGTATGTAAACTCTTTATTGCACATGAACAATTACAAGACATGTTTGCATCAATATAAATAATGTACATAGGCGAACTTATCCCATATGGGATCTCTTCCAGTTAACCTTGGAGTAGAATGAGCAAGGACAATGCCGAAGGATAGACATACATACATACATAAACCCACGCCTTCATTCCCAAAGTGAATTACCTACAACTTTAAAAACTTGTTGATAATTCTGACTGTAACCACATAGACAAATCAACAAAATTTCAGAAAATAACAAATAGTACATAATACAACAGAGAAATAGGAAGAAAATAAAATATCTTCCATAATAAGATACATACCTAAACATAGAAATAATATAATATACAATATAATACTACCACACATACGTAAACAGCAGTATAGTATTTTATTGTTATAGCGTCAACAGAAATAGGTACATCATCTGTGAAAATTTCAACTGTCTAGCTATAACGGTTCGCGAGATACAGCCCGGTATATTATAACAGACAGACGGACAGACGGACAGCAGAGTCTTAGCAATAGGGTCCCGTTTTTACCCTTTGGGTAGGGAACCCTATAAAGTAATACTTGTTCATTTTGCATAAAAATAATGAAACAATTTTACTATTTATTTTTTTATTGTTAGAAGAACAAAAGCTTTATAAACGTCATAAGGCTTTCGCGACCTGGAAAGTTCGTTGAAACAGCCTACCTACTCAAGGACAAACTTTTCAGACGTGTTTGATTTTTCTTTGGTTTCCTTTTAAATAGCGCTAAGGTAACTTTTGCACATTTCTTCCAAGATTTCCAAACTGGTTGTTAATAATAAATAAACGTCTCCGTTTCGCAAATATTCGTTGACGTAAGAATACTCGGTCGGTAGGTACATCTTTGTTATGCATGTCACGAATAAATGATTTTCTTTCTTTCTTTCTTTCTTTATACACAACATTTTTTTTTATGGCATAGGAAGGCTAACGACCACACAGGCCACCTGATGGTAAGTGGAAACTGTGACCCATAGACATTCGCATTCACAAGACCGCTATCCTAAGACTGCAAATGCGTTGCCAACCCTGAGGACTAAGATGGAATGCCTCTATGCTATGCTAGTCATTTCACCGGCTGTCTTACCCCCAAACCGGAACACAACAATGCAAACACTGCTGCTTGGCGGTAGGTTAATGGATAAAATAGTGGAACCAACCCGGTCGGACCCTGCACAAGGTCCTCTCACAAGTAATCCCGTGCAAAAAGAGGGGTGTTATAATATAAGGTTCAATATTTCCCAAACCTATCAGGTACAGCTATCTAATAATGACACCATCATTTGATGTTATAATTTAACTTGTAGCCGAAAAATTAGTTATTAGATTTTAAATCCATAAACAGACGGACAGACGGACATAACAAAGTTATGGAAACTATTGGGGTTCCTTGTTGACTACGGGCCCCTAAAAACAGCGACATTATAGAGACAGCTAAAAGGGTCAAATTATAAAACTGCAGTTTTCATTGCTTGTTCGACACGTCATTCCTATAAAATATTGATTATTTTACTTAGGCACTATTTATTTTCACTTTTTAAGAACAAAAAACATCAACGCGTCGAAAGTTTTCAAAATATTCACCAGGTCATTGAAACTGTTTGCTTACGTGGTTTATCAATTTTATTATTAATGTTATTCAATAACTTATACATATTAAACAAAAGCAACAAAAAAAATAAACAAATTCAAATATTCACGGCTCTGCGAACACTTGAAAACCGCTTTATGAATACAAATCCACCTTATTAGGCACCGGGCACACACAAATATAACAAAGAAAACAAGAACGCGGTCTTATTACCCACCTACTAGATAGCGACTCCAACCACACGCCAACATAAAAAAATATACCTGAGTGAAACGGATCGAAACTACAAGTAAGGGGCTTCTAAACTAAACGAGCAACATTTTCACGGCAATGTGTGGCCGGCAACTATACACATCTTGCTCTAACATACGAAGTAAGAGTAAGTCAACACTAGTTGCCGGCCACAAATTGACAACATTAAAAAAAAAAATGCATTATTCTTTTTTCGCGTTTATAAGCTGGTTAAAAATTAGACTACCCGTATTTCTTGGTTTTTCTTTATTTAACTTAAATTCGTCGTTAATAATTTATTAAAGAAATAGTCATTAAAAAGACCGTATATACAAAGTTAGGAATACTGATGTCGTGATCTTAGCCTGATATAAAATAAAAAAGTAACTTTAAACAGAAACAGAACTGACTGTCATGTCATGTCACTCACTTGTCAATCATTCGCTGGCGTTCGTTCACAAATTTGTTATTTTGCGTAATTTAATTAATTACATAATTTGTAGACGCCATTAAAATAAATAAACTATTTTGCGTAGAATCGTAAGCGTGTGTCCTTAGAATCAAGTAATCCGTCAGACAGATAAAAAATGAACATGACAGTTATTTTTTTCAATTCCTTTAGTAATAAATGGACTAAGGGCACTATAAGTGTATTCCTAACATTCACAATCCAACTTTTTTTACTGTTTTTCCTAAATATAAAAAAAACTAACTGCATAAAAAAATCCAAATATATTTTTACTGTAATCAGCAGTGTAAAATCTAGAAACGGTATTTTATTTTACTACCTTAGCACAAAATGAATTGTTGTCAATTGCAGCAAAACATGGCCCGCTTAGAAGCCCCTCTTAACTCCTAACAAAGGCAATATATATCTGCCACCGGCTCAGTTATTAGCGGTGAGCGGACGGTAACGCGCCGCACTGGGACGCGGCTTCGATTCCCTTCCCTAAGCCATATTAACTGAAAACTGATAGCCAGATTGCGTTCTATATTGACTTTTTTTTTCTTTTTTTTTATGTCATAGTAAGGCAAACGAGCACCCAGGCCACCTGATGGTAAGTGGAAACTGTGACCCATAGACATTCGCATTCACAAGCCTGCAAATGCACTGCCAACCCTGAGGACTAAGATGGAATGCCTCTATGCTAGTCATTTCACCGGCTGTCTTATCCCCAAACCGGTACACAACAATGCAAACACTGCTGCTTGGCGGTAGGTTAATGGATAAGATGGTGGTACCAACCCGGACGGACCCTGCACAAGGTCCTCCCACAAGTAGTTTATAGCTCGAATTGTACAAATAGTTTACACCTTGAGAAACTTGAGCAGTCAGACTAGGATATCGGTATAAAATGCCGATAGGTATAACATTTTTGTTTGCAATCATAATTCTATCTTAGATTGCAAATAAATAATAAATAACATATACCGGTCCATCCCATCTGGTCAGCGACCTCTTGCCAGAGTTTCTTGACCTGCGAGTAGTAGCTGGCCACCGGCATATTGTTCCTCGCGTACAGCAACCGCCGCTCGCGCACCAGTTGGATCATCCGCCTGTCATCCGCCTGGCTAGAGTCCACGAGCCTCCCCACCTCCCCCACTTCCGGATCCGGCTCCCCCGGATCCACAGATCCGCGCTTCCTACCGCGAACCGACCCGTTCATCACTCAAAACTTTAAAACGTTCCAAATTCGAAGCGCTATTAAATTGTTTGAAAAAAGAATACCGTTAGTTCCAAGATGGCGTAGTGCCGAGCGCACGTCGCTTCGCCGCGGGAGCGCGGGGCAAACACGCCGGCGCGCAGAGCGGCAAACAGACACGCGCAGAAGCAAGCGCGCAAACACGAGCGTCTCCTTCCAGCCCGCGTATAGGTTGCTGAGTAGAGCGAGCGCGCGAGACACGTGAAAAAGCAAGAGCGCAGACGCCCCGTGCTCGGACCCGCGTCTTTTTATAAGTCGCGATCGATCGGCCGCCGCCCGGCTTGCGGGTTTTTTGCTCTGGTATTTTGGGCAGTCAGTAGCGAATACGTAAAATAGGACGCGCGTTTTCAAATATGAATAGTTTTAGCTTCGATGCCAGTTCTTTTGGTTTTCTGGGGAATTGTACGTGTTTTAGAGCTCTTGGCACTGACATTGTGTTTTAGTCTTGACCTAGAACTAGAAACGCAAGTCAGTAGACTCGTTTGCGTTAGTTAAGATAACGATTTTCTTTGAAATAAAATTAATTTCGGATGGTTTTTGATTATTTAATAGTTTCGCGTACGCCGGCTATTAACTCTGAGTAGAGATTAACTTAGGCGATATTTATAAAACAAATAAAAGTGGTGGCTTATTACCACTAGCTTGCACTAGTTTATTTCCGTGACACCGCCCGCGTTTTAAATGAAAATGCAATAAACAAACATAATATTATATTATGTATGAATATAATTGGATATCAATATCACTTAGCCGTATTCTAAATGACACTTGTTCACGAGTCTTTTGTGTAATGAAATCTCAAAGTATTTTCCATTCACGAAGTAGAAAGTAGGTATATGTGTAAGCATTATATTTGTTTACCGAGTGAAGAACGACACGCTTTGATACTGTTTCTTATCAGTTATCACATATCAGCGGCAAGGCCGTGCCAGCCGCGCCTAGCAACGACCCAATCACTAAAACAGTTTACATCGCTAGCTTTACACCGGCTGACTTTATATTAAGTTGCATAAATGCCGCAATGGATAACGTTTATGGCGATACAGTTTTTCAATTAAAAGCTAGGAGCGAGATAAATAAACCTTAGGATTTAGAGCAATTTTCTTTTTACTACCATGAGCAGGCTGATGCCACGAAGTGTATGAAGGAAACTCAGCTTAAGGCGATGATTACAATGCCAACTACGTCTATCTTGAGAGGGATTTTTTATTAACTTGAGTGCTCAAGAGGAAATTTGTGTCATAAAAAACGCTTCATCAGGTTATTTTTTTTATGGAAGGTGAAGTTTGAAGATTGGTATTGAATTAGGAGCGGAGCTTCGTAAAATTACTGTTTGCTAAGCTTATCAGTTTGTTTTCTATTAGCTTTTGCTACTCTGGTCCGCGTAGAAGTCATTTTTGTATTCTTGCATGGAATTGACTTATTTCTTGAATTAAATGTCATCCTCTAGCTTTTATTCAGAAATGTCAAGCCGTGTTGTACGGTTTTGTCGTGACAGTGTCACAAACAAACAAAGGACACTTTCTCATTTTCAGAATTTAAAAAATACTTCTTTTAAAATGGTAGGTAATAGGTTAAATAGTCTAGTCTAGGACTAACCTATAACCTACCATTTTGAAAGAAGTTATTGTTTGCGTTCTTGAAGGCGTTTTTATTTTTAACATTTTTTTCTTATCTTTACAATGCAAATGTCTATGGGACTAACTTCACTTACCATTAGATGGCCTATGCCCTAGTTAGTCTTGTCCTTGTCAAAGAAAGATTTGTTTAATATTCATCTATCATATTCAATATTCAATGCAATTGCATGGCTGAAGCCAACTTACGAGTGTATAGAGACGATAATTAATCATGTTCTACAATGTTTACTGTTAGCAGTCTGTTTACACTTTACACGCACCCGGCGAGCTGTGAGGGAGTGATATCACGTTGAGTACTCAATTGCCCCCTCTACCATCCTCTATTTCCCCTAAACTGGCATTCAATAAAAAGGCAGTATAACAGTATGAGCTCCATGTGCACATACTGCCTTTTTGATTTGGAAGAAAGTAAAGCGTCCTACCCTTACACAGGTTACATATCTATCTATATCTATCTATAGTACCTACAGGGTAAACCGTAATTTTATCGAATTTCACTCCATCGATTGTAGCATTTCATCGAACGCTGTTTTCTGCTGAAACCATTATGTTTTTAGGATACCTTAAACGTCAACTACGTAGGTTAGGTAAGGTAAGACTTGTAACTACCAAAAAGAAACTTATGCGACGAGAAATGCCTTTTGATGACATTAAAAATCAGCGTAGGTAATGATAATGGCACGATAGTTCAAACGTGTCTCGATGTAATAATAAATAGTTACCTTAGTAATAGTTATCTGGAGACTATGTCACACCAATTGACCTAGTCCCAAACTAAGCTCTAAGCTTGTACTATGGGTACTAGACAACGATATAAATACATAGACGACATTCATGAGTTCATGACTTAGTGTAAGTACCAATAGTATAAAATAATAATTTATCTTGCTTTATTAGTCGGTTTTAGTACCTATCGATGATTTAACTGAAAACCAATATACATCTGAACTTATTTAACAAAATATATAATATATAGGTAATATAATACTATCGTAAGGTCACACATTATCACAGCTCGGCGGGGGTGATCAATTTTTACGTCATTAATGTCAAGTGTAGATATTACTACAGATACACCTTTAAAGGAAATGTTAAAATAAAAACATACGGCATACTCATACATTCTGAATAATCTTTTTTCTAATTATTTATTATTTATTAGCTTTTTCTTATGTGATAAAAATGTCCCATCTTATGTTATGTCATATTCTCCCGAGTTCGAGAGCGTGAGCGTTGATATTGTTCCATAGTTGTTTTTGTTGTGAGTTGTTTGTTGTTCATTTCCTTGTTAAAGTTAGCAGCTGCTCGTTTAGTCTACATCTTTAATCTTTACCCTACTACCGCACTCTTTAGCGGAGAAACGATGACACTTCATCCAGAACAGTATGTCTTAAATTAGGTAAATCAATTAAGTATAGCAGTTAGAAACCAATATTATGCATATTCAAATATTTTTATAGTAATTTTTTATATAATATCGAGACCTAATGTTTTGTCCAACACAAAAACATTAATGACACATGCACGGATACAATATATTGAGTGCATAGATTCTTATTAATTCTGCCAGCGAGTATTAGAGTTGACGACTACTGGTTCTTTCTTTTTTTTTTCTCATCCTAAAATAAATGAACTATAAAGTAAGCCAAGCATGCGAAAGCAATGTCAATTACCTTCACTTCCCCTCCGTTTTAATTGAATACAAACCATCCGCGACTCCCCCATAAAACTCCTCTCTAGATGCTTTATGGCACTTTTTAAAAACCTCTTATCTTTATGCATAATATCAAAACTTAAGCAATAAATTCGCACTTCAGACTTCGGCGAAGGGCCGAGAGGGTGGTACGCTATCAAGAATCTTCCGGAATGCCAAAATCAGCTTTTTATCGTAAATTGGCATCATTTTTACGAGTTCCACGATCGCGATCATCCCCTAGATTGGCAAATTTGAATTTGGGACATAACTTTAAAGCTTTACGTGTAGGGGACTTGGCGTAATTGCCTTGATGCAGCTGCCGGACTCTGCGTGGATTTGCTAGGCCCGGCCATTTCTCTGTCATTTTACATAATTCATGCCAATAATCCATATGGCTCGAATAACTGCCGTTTTATGGGGGAAAAAGGTTCGAGTGGGGATACTGGTGTCATTAGCACAATTATTTCATTACCATCAGGTAAAGGATTGCTATTGTCCTCGTCAGCTGCCAAAGGCAGGTAGGATAAAACACGCGCCCGAGCCAAACTCGCACGCGTCGCATTATAATAGTTGGAGTGGAGAAAGGTAATAACGATTTTTTATTTCAATAACAATGAATATTACGTAAGATGCGTTAATTTAACTTAATAAGAGCTCATAGTTTTAGTTTTCAGAATAAAGCATAACTTTACTACATGTCGTGCACAGTTCATGACAAGTATACGTTAAGCAGGTATTAATAAATTAATCAAATCGACGTTGTGCTTACTCTAGTTGGTGGTTGGTTGACCTGGTTAGTGGTAAGCTGGTGACCCTGCCTACGAAGCTAACGGTCCCGTATTTGTTCCTGCCATGGGTGTTTTTTATATGAATCTTTATCGTTGCCTAGTTTACTAGACCTTAGTTTTGGGACTGGTCCATTTGTTCGAGAGAGTCCTCTTTTTTAAAACCTGAATTATTGCGTAACCTTTTATGTCGAGAGTTCCGTTTTTTTTTTGTTTGTTAGGAGCGGATATTGGTGCTATCAGTGCATTGTGGGCTAGAAGTGCCATAAATCTCAGGTAAAAGGCTGACATATTATCAGCGTCAGCTGCCAAAGGTGGTACTAAAACACGCGCCTAATCCCAAGTTACACGCGTCGCATTATAAATCGATGAAGTGGAGAAAGGAGAGTTACACAAACTACCACCTTTTGTAACGGAAGAATATAGAAACCAAATATGAGGCCTCCCGCAATACAAAAGAAATTTGCAAAGCTTAGCCGAGTAATTGTTAAACATAACTCAATTAGTTCATCTGTCCCAAAAAACATTAAAATAACAAATGGCGCCGAGGATCTTGTTGATGTTGTTTAGAATATTGGTGTCATTAGGGCAGTTGAGCTTATTGTAGGGGCAGGTAGGCTGCTATTGTCAACGTCAGCTGCTAAAGACGCGTGTGGCAAAATACACGTCACCTATTGCGATTGGAGTGGAGAAAGGTAAGAGCTTAGCCGAGTACCAACTGCAGCTTTTATATAACAAAAACACATTTAAGCAAGGCATTAATGAAACATGTTTGCAATATCCCGACCTAATTATAGTAAACTAGTTCTCTCTTTGATCTGGTCTAAACTTAATAAAAGTTAGACGATATTAGTCCGAATTGAGGATCAATGTAGCGTCATTAATAAAATAACTTTTAAAATCGGGATAGTAGTTCTAGATATTACTTTCCACAAACAATAAAACAAATAAACACACAATTTTACCACTGTATACTATCAACAACTTCCAATCCAATGGGAATTTCGACTTAAAGCAATTGTGTCAGAAACTCAGAACGTAGAATATGCTCTGAAGCACAATAAGAGAACACTATTATGCTTACCTATATTTTTATGTCAGACATTATGCTGATAGGCACCCAATTCGGTTCATGATAAAATAGGTTTGAGTTATAATTCGAAATTGTTTTCCCACATTATTTCATTTTATTATTATTGTTTTGTGTTTTGCACGAAATAAACGATTTTCTTCTTCTGCTTTAGACTGGTTGATGATATAAATAATAATAAGAATATACTTTTTCGAATCTAATCGGAGAAATACTGCAAAAGGGCCGAATCTTAAAAGTACCCGAAACCGGCGCGTGACTCGATGTATGAATGTGGAAGAAGCGAAAGAGATTTGTCACGATCGTAGCAGGTGGAAAGAAGTGGTCTGCCTACCCCTCTGGGAAACATACGTGATAAAAGATAAAGATAAAAGATAAAAGATGTTTATTCAGTAAGTAGGCCGCACGGGCACTTTTACACGTCAAAAATCTACCAGCGCTTCGGAAGAGACCACTGCTGAGAAGAAACGCCGCAAGAAACTCAACAGTAAGTCGTTTTTTAAATATTGCTAATGATATTATACAATAATAAACTTAACCTAGCATTATATAAAACAATGAATCTCACATAACACCAAAAATGTATTCATGCGTAGTTGAGCAGGAAAACGTGTCAAAACTCAGAATTGTCACAAAACTAATAAGCAACAGTAATATAAAAAAATATATATATAGAAAGTATACAAGTTATACTTACCTGTGACGGTGCAAGACCACATGCATAAAAGTTTCGATACATTCTCCTACAGAAACCGTGTCCCCTAGACAATAATACAATATTTACATATTTTTTAAGACTAATTTCAATTATTACATTATTTAGGTGTTGGCCAAGCATTTTTATCTGTTAGATAGTCTTCGACCCTATAGTAAGCTTTAGACATCAACGACTTTTTCAAGTAAGTTTTAAGTATTGGAAATGGTAACTTTAAAACAACGTCAGGTAATTTATTAAAGAAAAGGATGCATTGACCTACAAATGATTTATAAACCTTACGGACACGAAATTTTTTAATAGCAATTTTATTTTTATTTCTCGTATTCAAATTATGTACATCACAATTCTTAACAAAAGAGTCTTGATTTTTAATGACATAAATAATATTCTCATAAATAAATTGTGATGCTACTGTCAAAATATTAATTTCTTTAAATAGTACTCTTAAGGAATCACGGGAGTTTAGATTATATATAGAACGAATGGCTCTTTTTTGCAACACGAATATAGTCTGTATGTCAGCAGCTTTTCCCCAAACCAGAATACCGTACGACATAACACTATGAAAATAACTATAATAAACTAAGCGAGCTGTCTCAACATTAGTAAGTTGCCTGATTTTCCTAACAGCATAAGCTGCCGAACTTAATTTACCTGCTAGTACTGCTATATGGGGACTCTCTCTCTGCTATATGATAATTATAATGTATGTAAGTATTTATTACAGCAACATAATTATTGTGTTACAGAACGACAGGCAAAGGGCTGCCATTGACATTATCAGCTGCCAAAGGCGTGTATGCTACAACATGCGCTCAAACCAACATCGCACGCGTCACACCACAATAGTTCTAACGTAGAAAGGTGATGCCATTTGCGCAAACTTCTTTTTAACAATAACGCATTTAGCAAGACATTTAATTCAAGTGATGCGTGAATGAAACATATTTACAATGCCCCGACCGAATTATGGAATGAAAAATCACCTCGATCCGCCATCACGGCCTATCACTCCTGGAATTCATAACAAAGAGGGACGGTGACAAATGAACAGCCGATTCAAATGTCCCGGTTTTTTATGACTGTACAAGGGTGGAAATAATAAAACGCGTTGATGGAATGGAAACGGATATTACAAGCTGTATGGCATGCATAATTTGGTCGAGTAAACTTAGTTCTAACGGCTTCTTATCTACTTCTTAGGACATGCCATAAGATATGTATTTAGAAAACAGTGTAGTCTTTGTTATTTATCAAACGACAAATTGACTTGTGTGATTATAAGTTTAGTAATTTAACGCTTAGTTTTGAATAAAACATTTCTAAATTCCCACTAAAATTGATCACTTGTGAACTGTCAGTTTATTTCGTTTCACAGAACACAACTGTGTAATATTTAAATCTAAGGAAGAATCGTGAAAATTACTCAAGCTGCCTTCGTTAAAAGACGGCAAGTGATTTCGGTAGCGAGAACCAATTACCTACCAATGAGTCGAAGGCGGGGGATTGATTATAGCCATTGTTGGCAGTGTTGCCACCCTTGACTAACGTAATGAACGCGGGTGACTACGCAGGTGCAACCCTGGTATTGGGGTTCGATATTAAATAGGTACTTGTAGTAAAATATTTGTTTCATTACTGATCTACACAAGTTTTAATTTAGGATTACAATTGAGAGTTTCATTCGAGCAGGAATCTATTCATAAGGACCTTTCGCTGTTTGGTTTTCTGCAGCTTGGCATTCTTTAGTATTCTCACTTTATTCGTTATTCTCAGTTCGCTCTGTCAGGGCAAATATTTGTGTAATGAGTAGAGTTAGGACTTTTGTTGGCAAATCGTGGTTATAGAATCCAGAGAATATACACCAGATTTTGACCTTCAGTATTTTAATAATTCAAAATTAATTTATTTATTAAACCGCTACACCAAATTTAAATGAATTTCGGTATGGAGGATATCTCTGCTTTGAAAGCGTTACAAACCATCAAACATTAGTAGATTTGGAATAACCGAACTAAAATGTATTTAGCTCATTTTAAAATATGACCATACTAAAGGTCAAAATCAAAGTGTCATGTACTATAATATAATAATTAAGAAATAGCGACTCTATGGATTATAAAAACTATAAACCACGAAATACCACCAAAATCCTAACCTTAGTAATGAGCAATAAATTTTTGTTGTAGTCTCGTTTTTTTCTATTTATGAACGAAAATGTCAAAGAAGGAAAACAAGCACACCGACCTCCTGATGGTAAGTGATCACAAGACTGAATCATGACTTCAAATGCGTTGCCAACCGTAGCAGAATGCCTCTATGCTAGTAATTTCACCGGGTGTCTTATCATCACACGGATCACACCGGAACACAACAAGGGAATGCCGCTCGGTGGTTAAAAGGATAAGATGGTGGAAGCAATCCGGACGGATCTTGTATAAGCCTCTACCACTACAACTAGTACAGATGTAGTGCATGATTGTTTTCCATCGTATTTTCTCGGATTCATTCGTATTTGTCATGCTATTTCAGTCAACCTCAGTACTTTTTGTACTGTGACCGACTGAAATAGCAAGACAATTATGCAATATATCTGTAACTTCTCCTGTTTGACGTAAGTTAAGTATGCATGTTGGTTTACCTAGTACTGTCAAAATCATGAATATGTATACAGCTATCATGTCAAATATACATGAAGGCGTGCAGATATTTTTTGACGTCTTAGACTTAGTGGGGGGGGGGGAGGTTCGCTGGAAGAAATCCCTTAAGAGGATAAGTTCGCTTTTGTACTTGTTTCTGTTTCGTTATATTGTCGGTGTTGTGTATTTTTTTTTATTCTTGAACAATAAAGCGTATACAAACATACATACCTACATATTTACTCGTTATGTTTCCAAATCAAAGATTAAAAGCTCGCAGCAGTTAACATGGTTGAACAAGGTCCATAGAAGTGATTGCAAGTCATACCCAGAGATGATGCAGCATTACCAGCAGAATGAGGGATGAATCGAGCAATTTTTCATACTATAATAATAACGGTCTACTCACGATGAAAAGGCAGGAATGGGCAGCTAGTTTCAGACTTTACCAATGTTAACTTTTGTAATAGGACAGAGTTATAAAATCGTGGCTAAAGTTGCGCTGCCGTGTAAGAAGGCGGGTAACTGCATAGTAATACTATAAACATTTAATTTTTTATGTAGTTATCAATATAGTATACAACGTGTTACAAAATACCCCGTAAAAATATAATAAATTATCAAAGCCAAAAATATTGTCAACCCTAGTAAGCTGTCATGTCAGGGAACCGGAGTTAGCATAGATTATTTAATAGAGAGGCCACCTACCAATTTTAATAATTGTCAACTGTAATGTTGGTTTTTCTGTTTTTTATCCACAAAGGTTCAATACTATGTCATTAAGTATGCTTAAAGTACTGGCATCAAAAAACGTCGTGGGAAAAAAAATTAAGTTGTCAATTTCAAATCTTCTTATCAATATTCTACAAATGTTCCTTGTTTTTCCATATTTTTTTCCAAAATGACGATGTTTTCTAACTCAGAATATTACGATTTATGATGTTATGCGTAGGCCATAAGATAGCAATTTAAATCGTGCTCGCGAACTGTATCGGAGGTTGTGCACTGAGCAAGGCGGAGCTCACTTTGAGCCGTTCCTGTAAATTTGACGTTCATTACGAAAAAGTTTCTTCGTTTAAAATCTTCCAAAACTCGACTTGTAATATATGTTTCGCGAATTAGGTAAAAATGTACATAAACATTCTGCGTAGTTTACTCTTTAATTTAACTAAAATAGGGTTTGCACATCAATGAAAAAAATAATGGTTTTTTTTTTGGCGGTTAGTCATACAGTGATAGTACGGTTCTCAAATATTGTAAATGGACTTGTTATAAGGCACCATTTAACCCCCTTTCGGCTTTACGGGTATTTTTGTAACACCCTGTATAATGCTTTGACTACTACATTGCAGTTATCCGCTCTCTTGGAAACGTGAATGCAAGCGGGGCACAGGACTGATCCTTGCGGCAAACCTTGGGAGAGGTTTATTTCTAGTACTATTGGACGTCTTTAGGCTAAAATGATAATGATGAAATGATGATGATGAAGGTAAAAAAGGGCATGCTTTGATGGTTCGGTCATGTGGAAAGGATGGATGAAAGACGATTGACGAAAGAGATATACAGAACTAAAGCCAGAGGAAGGGTCGGAAGCGGCCGCCCTATAGGCGTTTTTTCGAATCAAATCGGAGAAATACTGGAAAAGGGCTGTATTCTTACGTACCCGAAACCGACGTGCGTGCATGACTTGATGTATGAAATTAGGAGTGTTGAAGAAGCAAAAGAGATTTGTCGAAAGTGGTTTCTCTCTACCCCTCTGGGAAGCAGACGTTATTAATGTATGTATGTAAGTAACTAAGTAAATCCCAACGCTTCCTTACAAGTATTTGTAAACATTTAAAACCGATCCAAAAGTTAAGTAGCTAAGATTTTCGGTCATATGGCATACATCGTTATCGCGGGAGCAAAAACAAATCTATTAAAGAACACATATAACAGAATGTATATTTAGTATCAATGGAATATTCTGCCTAAACACTCTGAGCCTCTAAGAAGTTCTTCATATCTAGCATGAAGTTTTCGCTGGAAACGGTCAATTAAACTTGTGTTGCACTGAGTAAACGCGTCAACTAGTCAAATTTAATATTTAAAAAAAAAATTGTCAATTCCAGTATTTTTCTCCAAAAACAGTTTTAACTTTTTAAATATATGTTTTCTATTTGTACTCATATTTAATTTAGATATATTTTTGTATGTTCCTGTACATATCAAGAATAACAAATGTCTAAAGTAGCAGGAAAATTGACTGCGACGTTGACGTTAGGATTGCGTAGCTAATCTCTTTAAATATGTACTACTGATCAAGTCAAGTACGGAGGGAAGATATTTGAAAGAAAATTTATACATTTTGAACTCGTAGGTATAAACGTTTCTCGATACGAGTGTCACTTCTCTTTTTGCCTATTTGTCATAATCTTTCACTACTGTCAAATCGTTTTTGCTCCCGCGATAACGATGTATAGTCATATGAGTAAACATACATACAGAACAATAAACAAAGAATGACAAAAATATGCCATCCCTTCCAGACAACCTCAGATAGAAGAGACACAGCAACGTAAAAAATAAAACAAAGCAGGTGCAAACATGGATATTAAAAAAAATTGAAGAAATTAACTTCATTTATAAAATAAACAACTTTACTTACAAAAATCAGTCAGTATACAAAACTGAAATTGAAATGAATTACCTTACAGATATTAAAACTATCACGTACCTATAGCTTAAGACCATTTATTTCAATTAAAACTCATTTAATCCGTAAAAGATTATTTCCGAGTACCTACTTGTATATATTTAATTAAATACCTGGTACAAGGTAAGTACATTTATAAAGATATAATCATAGGTCGGATGTGACCTGATTTCCTCTGACACTAAGATCAGCGCAGAGCGAGGATTAACCTACTTGCTCCTAGATTACCAGATTAGGTAGATTACTGTCTTTGTTTTAGCATAGATAGTACAGTGTAAGCAGCAGTGTTTGCATCGTTGTTCCGGTTTGGGGATAAGACAACAGGGGAAATTAAAAGCATAGACATTTTATCTTGGTGCTCAGGGTTTGTAACGCATTTGGAGTCTTAAGATTGCGGTCTTGAGAATTCTCGTGTCTGTGGGTCTCAGATTTCACTTACCATCAGGTGGTCTGAACGCTCGTGTGTCTCTCCTTGCCATTAAAAAAGTAAGCAGCAGAAGTCAAAGAAATTAAAATTATTTACACACTGACTGGCTGGGAGTTTCTTTTAAAATGAGTTTGATATAACAATATTAAAAAATTACATGGATGGAAAAGGAATCAGTAATTAATTATATAAACAAATGAGGTAGCGAATAATAAATTTTGTAAGGACGGTAAAGTTGGACCCAATTAAAAGATAGTGAAGCGTAACAAATCACGAAGGCGACGAAGTTCCTCACAATTGTATGGCTATTTTTTGACACAAAGGAAAGTTTCATAGAATTCCGTGAGTTAGCAAGTCCAACTTTTTGGTCCTCACACTTAAGGAAGTATAAATACCAGTCTTTGAAATAATAACTTTTACCCATTCCCTAATAAAAAAAGTACCAGTAATATGAAAATTACGCAATTACTTCATTATTAATATCACACAACACGTTTATAAATTACTATGCAAATTCGATCATATCAGTCCCAACTCCCAAGCAACAACTGTTTTTGATTAAAACCACAAAATTTAAATACATCTGCCACAAAAATTATTATTTCGTTTGTAAATTGCATCCAAATCGTGAATATAAATTGATAATTAGAAACTTTAATGACTCGATTTGTAAACCGATGCTTGCGGCACTGGAATAGGTATAACAATTAACTCACGCGCTAGACTTTCCGATTCCCTTTTAAAATAGACCCGCATTAGAGCTCTGGGCAAGGAATGTAGTAGCTATTGTATATGCCTCCTGCTTACACTCGTATATGTAAGTATAGCAACCGCACGGGCCACCAAGACCAAACTTCAAAGGGCAACAAAAAAATACCAGCAGGTATTACGTCAAAGAAAGAATCCGCTTCTGCGAACCGTTGTTTACGCGTGAACATGTGTTTCTTGACAGAAAACAGCTGTTGCATTCCTAGAAGCCGAGGGGAGATCAGCTGATGCGGATGCGTGTAAGTGCGGATGCGGCAAAACGAGGGGGGGAGATTTATGGCCAACTTGGGCTTACCTGGTTTTACCCGGCCGACGCTAATAGCGTCCCTGGATAGATTATTGGTGATTAACGATTTTGGTGTAAGATTACTCGGAATTTATTACGTAGTTATAGTCAAAGCAAGACGAAAAATTGTTAGCGTAGATTTAAACCTAATCTAACGGTCGAAAACTCGGAACAAACACGCATCTCAACCAAGATCAAGGATCTTTCATGATTTAGACGTTGCATCAGAGGGACAACTGTAAATTGAATGAATTGAAGTTGAGAAGACAACTTTCAGCTGCTGTTTTTAAATCTCGCATGAAGCCTTACTTCTACACACATAGACCGTTACTATCAATACTTACCACCAAGAAATGGGTATCGGTGAAAAAGTCAATATACACACAACGAGTACCATCAACACCATCCCAATTTTGAGATAAACTCCAGGGTACCCACCCAATCCACCGTGCAAGTAAATTGGGTATTGTATACCTACTCAGGTATACCACGGAATGTATTTAAGCGTGATTGGACCACACAAAGAGGAAATTGATGAAAGATTTTAATTTATATAGAGGTCAATTAGTCCAAAAATTGATGGTATTAAATGCTAATTCTAATTTGGTCAAGATAATCTACCTATTCTTTTCAAAGTCCAGAAGAGAGTAAGCTTAATTTTGTTAACTTTATGTTTTCTTTTTGTTTATTATTTATGTTATTACTTTTAAATTGTATTTATTTTTGGAATTATCGTTAAAAGCCTCTTAATTTTCTGTTTAAAGAACTTTATTTTCTCTAAAGAAATATATACACATTTCACTTATACAGAGAAAACATAGACAGCTTAAAGTAATGTTTTTGAGTGAACAAAGATTTACAACTTAAGCAACATAATTTAAATAAAAAGGTGAGATGAGCTTAAAACAGAATATTTACAAAAGTGGGCATGCAATTAATAAATAACATTTATAGTTGCTGCATTTGATACCTTAGCCCTGCCTGCACTATGTGGTATGATGGATTTATTTAAGACAGTTAAAATAGCATACAGCTATAAATGAATCATGACATTTGTAACATTATGATATATACGACGACAGCCTAGTTGGTAGTGACCCTACTTACGAACTAGCGGTCCCGGGCTCGATCCCCGGTACGGGCAAAATATTTGTGTGATGAGCGTGAGTATTGGTTCCTGAGTCTTGGGTGTTTTCTATGTATTTAAGTAAGTTTATCGTTGCCTAATATCCATAGTACAAGCCTAGAGCTTAGTTTGGGGCTAGGTCAATTTGTGTGAGGTTGTCCCCCTGATATTTATTTATTAATTTATATATTGCAATAAATTACTGATTAAGAGCAGATAAAATCCGCCTCTTACCATTTTTTCGAATAAGTTTAGTAAGCTTCGTTATGATCGGAGCATCCATTTACCCTACCCGCGGGAACCAAGAAGACAGGTCAAAAGCGTTATCGTCCTTCTGCAGTCAGGTAAAAAGAAGAACTGAAGTTTTTCAAAACATTCAAAGAAACGCAAAGTAACTTTTAAAAGACACCTTAAGTTTCCTATCTGCAATCCAAAAGCTCTGCCTACCCCACTCTGGGAATGAAGGCGTGAGTTTATGTATGTATGTATGTAATCCAAAAAAACGCCTGTGAAAATCCGGATCTCGTTTTAAAATGGCGGTACCTTGGTATGACTCGTTGTATAGTCCAGTTAGGGTTCATCGGCCGAAAGGACGTGGGCAGTAGGTTTTTTTTTTATGGCATAGGAAGGAAAACGAGCACACAGGCCACCTGATGGTAAGTGGAAACTGTGACCCATAGACATTCGCAATCACAAGACTGCAAACACACTGCCAACCCTGAGGACTAAGATGGAATACATCTATGCTAGTCATTTCACCGGCTGTCTTATCCCCAAACCGGAACGCAACAATGCAAACACTGCTGCTTGGCGGTAGGTTAATGGATAAGACGGTGGTACCAACCCGGACGGACCCTGCACAAGGTCCTCCCACAAGTAAAATCCAAAATCCATAAAAACGCCTGTGAAAATCCGCATCTCGTTTTAAAATGGCAAATCCCCCCACACACGTATATGTAATATACCTACCTAGGTAAAACACATTGTATAGTCCACTTAGGGGTCATCGGCCGATAGGACGTGGGCAGTACGTATTTATAGCTCGGCGGATGGGGAACGTTACCCGTTTTTCTTTATTTTCTTTGCACAGTTGGCAGCGACAAAGAAAGTAGCGGAAAAGGATGTCTTTACATTTGTAATGATTTTATTTGTGTTAGTTTTAAAAGGAATTATTTATTACTTTATTACCTTGTAATGTAATTTAGATACTTTTAAGTATTATTGTATTTAAACATTGAAAAAAAAATGACCTTCTGCTGGAGTTTCTTGCGGCGCTTCTTCTCCGCAATGATGGTCTTGTCCGAAGCGCTAGTAGATTCACTCCATGTTATCGACGTGTAAAAGAGCCCTCATGTGGCCAATTTACTGAATAAATATTTTGTATTTGTATTTGTATCCTACCAAAAGTACACAACGTCGAACATCGTATTTTATGAAGTGAACTGACCCGATTAGCGAAGAGATGTGATTAACAGAAAGGGTAGCTTATCATGACTTTAGGGGGGTTATTATAACATAGCTATGTTGTTCAGTTTACGCTGAGAGAATAGGACAGAGCTATATAACTGCTATAGTTCTGTCCTTTACGCTCGCCGTAAAATGAACTGCATACCATGTCATAAATCTTAAAACCATGTTGCTTTTGACATGTTTTTGTATTGTTTTTAAATAAGTCGCCATTACTGTAAATAATTAAGAGCCATCGTAACGTTGAAAATATTAAAACATGTCAAAAGCGATATAGTATAAAATCTAGGTCGATCAAAAAAATGCATATCGTTGAATGATTAATTCACTTCAAAAAAAAACGGTAAAAAGAGGGCATAACATCAATTATTAGAGCGACCAGCATGTGCATTCGAGGCACCCGCCATAAATGGAAACCAGTAGCGGAACTGTTTGGTTTTGATGATGGAGCTGCCCTTCCTTACTCCACATAGTATGTACTCGGACGATATATTTGTTTATTTAGTTTCATAATTTTGTATATTCAAATTGTAATAAAGTTACTAATGGTATCTAATTAATAAAGAAAGTCGAACCGTAAAAAGAGGGCTCTTTTACATGTTACTATCATTTCTAAGGTTAATAAAAAATGTCACATCAAGCGAATATTCGTTTATTCATTAAAAAATGTACAGTACAAAAAAAAATAAGAGTACCTCAAGCTTGAGGTAGAATTTTGAGATCTCAGATTCCAATAAATCCTGGTACAAAATATTTAAATTCTTATCAATACTGCTTACTGGTAATCAGAACAACTTAAAATTAAATCTTAACTTGACACAATTTTATGCTAGGTACCTAATGGCACAATTACACTCGTCCGTCGTGAAACAGCGGTCGTTTTAGTCTCTAAACGATCCGACCATCAGCCTGATACGGCGGTCATATCAGACTCAAACAGAGCTAACTGACTAATCTTGTATCGACACTTGATAGTCAGACCACCTGATACGGTAGTCGTATCAGTCTCAAACAGAGCTAACTGACAAATTTCGTGTTTACACTATATATTGCAATGACCTGATACATCAGTCGCATCAGGCTCAGAAGGATGACCGACTAACTTTAAGTTTAGACTAGTCCGTTTGCTAATACGTCAGTTTCATCAGTCTCACAAAGCTAATCGACTAATCTGATGTTAACACTAGATGATCATCCTTCTTATACAACGATTACCTACATCAGTCTCACCTCATACACAAGTCTAACCACCTGATACGGTGGTAGGATCAGTCCCAAATGGGCCCGACCCACTAATTTTGGGAGTACCTACGATCGCCATATGATGGCCTTATCGGGCCGACTGACTTCATGTTGACATTAGGTACTTCGTTTAAAATACTTACAAGACGATTTTTTTTTAAGAGTCCGCTTTTTTTGGCCCCGACGACGGCGATAGCAGCAGCGACAGGTGACGAGCGGCAACGACCAAATGCATAGAGATAGATTGATAGATTAATAGATTGTATCAAGCATGCCACCAGATTTTTATTCATTTGTTTTCACTACCCGCCGTCACCGCTACGCTGCCGTGCACTACCGCGACCGGTCTTTAATGTGATTAACCAATCACACACGGCAACCGGATAAATGTAATTGTGCCATTACAAACGGCTTGGCCACACACAGTTGAGTATAATAAATATCCTAAAGGAAACAATATTGTCGAAAATATCGCTTCGCAATGTCCATTAATATTATTTGGCTTAACAAGCTCATTATATATCACTACCTAACTAACCATCACATATGTATGCAGCCGTCCAGACCAAAAGCGAGCTAATGGCAGTTAGCGATTACTCTGTTCTATGGTGTTGAGTATCTATGACCTAGGCACTGAGTGTGGAATGAACCAAGGTCATATGCTGCTTTAAAATAGGATCTAATTTCAATTATTTCCAAAGCAAATTCAATAAGCGAGTAATTAATCGATAAAATCGTGAAAAAAAACTAGCATAACTAAATGGCAAAACCAACAAACACGCTATCCACACCAACCCCTTTTTGATTTGATTTCGACGGCCACATAAAACGATTCACTCCAAACCGCGGCCCTAAAGGACCTTCACAACTTTCACTTCAGTCTACTGCATACCGTAAAAATATTTGGCGTACTGCGCACAATACTCATTGTACTGGCGCAGCTGGGCTCAGGAGGGAGTGCCCCCTGCGCCCCCTGCCGCCCCCTCCTCCCCATCACTGCTGGAAGAACTAGCAGCCCTTGCCCATAGACTAGCGTAGTTCTGCTGTTCAGCCACCAATGCTTCCTCCCCTGCGATGACAGCTTCGAAGAGGGCCCGTTTGATCTTTATTTGGGCTGGGTAGGGGAACCGCTTGGTGCTTTGGCACATGCTGTTGAAGAAGATGTCGATGGGTTCGGAGGTAGGAGACGTGCGCGCCTCGTGCGCCGCCTCGGTCAGACGCCGTTTGCCTTGCGCCTGCACATAAAACAACATGATTTTTATTTTGTTACCATTCAAAAAGGTCAGAAGGGGAAATTTGCTCTAAAGGATTGTGTCTTTATATTCAATTAACTGATCGATGTGCAACTTTGTAGGTACTATGAGTCCATTGGGACCCTGACCCACTATAGAACGGTGTCACAGTGACATTAAACATTACTTGAATCATAACGTCACTGTGACAGAGTTCTATGGTCAGGGTTCCAACGGGCTGATGGTACAAAGATAGTTTACAATACATTTGCATTCTCAAGACTGCAATCACAAGACCGCAAATGCGTGGCGAAGCCTCAGGACTAAAATGGAATGACTCTATGCTGGTATAATCTTACCAGTTGTCTTATCCAAAACACAACAACGCAAACAGTGCTAAGTAGGTTAAATGATACGATGGTGGTGTAGCGATCCGGACGGACCCTGCACAAGGTCCAAGCACCACTAACTATGACATGATAATGATGAAATTATCTCACCTTGCAAAGATAGTCCAGTTTCCTATCAATGACAGTCAGTTGAGAGCTCTTCCGCTTGGGAGAAGAAGCAGCCGAATCCGAATCATCACTAGTCTCATGTCCATTCTGCTCGTGCTCGTCCAGCCCATTCTGTTCGTGCTCGTTGTCATGCTCGGTTGGAGCCTGGACAGGTTCCTCTGCTGGCTTCTTCCTTGCACTCATGTGGGGTTGGAGGAAAGCCATAGACGACATGTATTTCCAGGAGTAGTTCTTGCGGGAGGGAACATCTCTGGCTTGCATCTCGTTTTGCCGTTTCAGGGCGTCCCGGTAGGAGTCACGGAGTTTCTTCCATTTCAGTTTTACCTCCTTCACTGTAAAGAAGGATAGAGTATAGAAGACATATCAAAGAAAACTTATCTATGGTTTTTAGTATTCAGTGCCCGAAGGTAGTCAAACGGACCCTATTACTTATCCTACGGTGTCCGTCTGTCTGTCCTGTCCTAAACAAACTTTAATTTCTGTAAGTATTTTTTAAACCGTAATATTAATTTACGTCCATCTCGCGCCAACTCCCGTAGTGGACGTCTTTCGGCTGACATGATGATGATGATGATGATGAATATTAATTTAATTATTTTATTTTATTTATTTATGTGGTTACAGAATTATCAAGAAGTTTTAAGACTTGTTGGTAATTCTTTAGCTCTGCCTACCCCACTCTGGGAATGAAGGCGTGAATTTATGTATGTATGTATGTATTTTGGATTTCTAAACAGAAAAAAAACAAAAAGTAAAAAAAAAAATGTTCTATCATAAAATCGGTTATAGCAGGTACGTAACAGGCTAACAGCTTCAATGTAGGTACTTAATTATAGTTCGTTCAAAACCCTAGAAAAACCGGCCAAACGTGATACCCCTCTCGGTATAGTCAACAGCATAAATAAGTGATCATTTATGTACCTTGTCACTTTAAAATTTTGTATGAAATGTTATACAAAATTGTGACTCGGTTGAAAGCGACAAGGTACAGAAATGATCACTTATTTATGCTGTTCACTGTACATGAGTCAAACTCGCACTTCGCCGGTTTTATTTCTATAGAATTGACAATTTATTGGACAACTTTTAATTTTAATTTTCCAGATTTAGTACCTTTTAATAAAGTTCATATCCGTGTGGTTGCCGGGTTAGAATTGTGCCACTCGGTGTCTTCCCGTGGAAGTCGTAAGAGGCGACTAAGGGAATAAAGTCTTGTAGTACTGTTAGGCGATGGGCTTGCCACCTGTCACTAATACACTGGGAAACATCTTAGCCTACTTGTGCAAAATGTGGTTACAGAATTATCAAGAAGTTTTAAGACTTGTTGGTAATTCTTTAGCTCTGCCTACCCCACTCTGGGAATGAAGGCGTGAGTTTATGTATGTATGTATACTTTTAAAAAAAAACTGATAATCCGACCGCTTGTCCAAAGCAGGCGTAGCAAACACTGACAATATTCTATATTTTTCTCAGTAAGTAATACTAATAAATCTAATACTTAATCATTTTTATCAAAACATTAAAAAAAACTATTTCTATTGATTCGGACAATGGTAACGTCAGAACATGGTCCTTTTAACGACGGTTTTGGAGTGCCATACGGTATTGTGAGTGTATGAATGAGCTATCCGGTCTTGGAGTTTCAGGTCATGGCCGAATCAATCGAGCATCTAGTCGCAACCACGTGCCTATTATTACCTTGATACGGAAGAAAGGGATAGATCCAGTTTCACTAGCACAGCACGATTAGTAACACCTAACTAGAAGATATAGCTTCATAAGGCCCACCAAACAACGAAATTCGTCAATGGAACATGAATCTATTGTGAATGAAATAAAGTCGATTTTCTAATTTGACCATTTGTCATAAAAACAAAAGAAATTCCACTTTACTTCGCTTGCACTAGATCTTTATTTTAATGACCGTATTAAGTTCTATTCAGTACAAGGAACCTCAGGAGGATATTTACTGGGGAAATTAATGAAAATGACCCAATTGTGTTTTCTTTCCATTTAGAGAGAAAAATTGGTAAGTAAGTACCTAAGGCACTTGTCCCACCGCCGACGATGAGCGATAAACGAGTAGAACGATAAACTAGAAACGAGTGGGCGAGCGACGAGAAGCGAGTGTTAGCTCCAATAGTTTTGTCGCTCGGCTATAGGCGAGTGTTCGAGTGCAATTACAATTCATCATCATCGTCGTCTGAACTAGACAACAATGACAGCTCAAATGCCTTGCTCAAATTCATAGCAAATATCTGCACTGAAATCCACGTCGTAGAATCACCGCTTTGGTATCGCAGCTTGAGTTCTAACTACCAAGTGAGTATCGCCGAGCGAGTATCGCTGAGCTAGTTTTATCTTATCGCTCTTATCGCCGCGACAAACTACATAGTAGAGCGAGTGTTCTCGCCGGCAGTGTGAACAGCCAGCGATGAACGATTAGTATAGGTACGTGTCTCTTTTACTAACACAGGATCCTTATATTTTGTTCGTTTCTTGGGCGAGAAAATCGCCGATAGCTAATCGCTTACTCGCTCTTGGTGGGACAAGTGCCTAAAATGGCATCTTTTTGTTCAAAACGAAATAGCCTTAAAAATATGTAGGTAGGTACCTACCTGTCAGCGGAAATTACTGTGTTTACCCTATTGCCCAAAAAATCCAGAATTAGATACCTACACGTACCGGCCATGATCCGTCATGCCACCATTGCAACCCTAACAACGTATTTTTAGGGTTCCGTAGTCAAACTAGGGACCCTTATAGTTTCGCCATGCCCGTCCGTCCGTCCGTCCGTCCGCATCCCAGCTCAGATAGTCTTAGTACTTGAAAGCTGTAATTTATCATGCATATACATAATAGTCACGCCAACAAAGTGGTAAAATAAAACCGTGTCGTTGGATAGGTCTTTCAAAAATATTATGGATTTGTGAAAACCATTTTTTGATTAAGGTCCGTTTATGAAATATTTTGCTTTAAAGAGTTAAAAATCTGAAAAATATCTTAAATGAAAGCACATATATAATGAATTTAATATAAAAACTATCACTAGGTACTAAGTAGACTTCAGTGGTTCTTGAGTTACAAACGGTTGACATGTTTATGCCTACCGAAAACTTATTTGCGATGTTGGTAAACTGACCGCGACCTAGGTCGATGTATGGGGATTACTGTTTTCCAACGGCAAAGTTAAGTTTGTGGCGAGGTCTAATTTGTTTGTATTAACGGCTTCGGAACCCTACACTGAGCATGGTTCGACAATGCTCTTGCCCGGATTTTTAAAACAAATACAAATAAAAAGAATTGACTCGAATTAATTAGAATTCAATACATAATCAGCATTAAAAATAAATTTAACTGAAATATACCTACGTTATTAGGTTCTTAGGAAAACATATTAAATGCCCGGTAGAAAAGTAGCTAACTAAACCACAAATAGGTTAATAGCTGTATAGGTAAGCGTGATGGACTCATAACATAATTCCAGTGAGACGACTCTCGGTCGCGATCGAGATGAATTCCTATTAGGGTAAAAACCAAAATAAATGTACATAAAGACGCTATTTAAATGTCACTTAAATGATGTCTAACTTACAATTTCGTTACAAAAATGTATGTGTTTGACGTTAATCGACAGTTACGTTACGGTAGCTACCTCTTCTTTAACTGGACATTTATTTTGGTTTATACCCATTAGAGATTTCATAGAAGTGACGTTGTCATTCCATGCAGTTTCACGACAGAGATTTATCTCGAACGAAACGAGAATTGACATGACAATTTTAAAATTATACTGTTAATATTATCATGTTTATTTTATTTTATTTAAAACGTAAATACATAATTAAATCACCGAGCCACTCCATATTATTTTAAACCATATTTTGAAACCATATTAGAGATACCTACCATAAAGCTAAAATAATGAAGATACGGATTAAAACAGTGGAATTAAGGCTTTGCCCTACTCTTGAACCATAAACTAAACAAAGGCATCTAAAACAACTCTTATCTCTATTATTAAAGTGTACTTACTCCAAAGCCTTAAAGGCTGTTACGCCATTCTTGATAATACCAATATATTTACAAATAACACGGCACTAATTACCTATCAAGGTGGCGTAAAGGACGCGCGCTATACTTAACGATTTTTGGAACGTCCAGAAGTAGGTGGGTACGCCATAAAAATACTGCCTAGGTAACCTTATACCGTACCTACCTAGTACCTACACTTACTTAAGTCGTATAATAAAAACATGTTTTGAAGGTTAAATACTTACACTTAAAACCCTACTATATAAACCCTTAATAAAAGGTACCTACGATATTAATTAAATAAAAGTGGTATTTAACCTCTTAATTACAAAGTACGCAGTACGTACCTACCTACATAATTATGAATTAGTCAAATAATGATAAGGTACCTGTTTCAATAAATTACCAGTGTAATACTAATCAGGCTAATCAGTCTATTCTACCAAATCACCCGTAAATTTCCCACCAAATCTATAAACAAGCATCCCACAAACAACGCAAACAAACGTATAAACCAAACGCTTATAAATAACAACACAAAAACGACAAAAACGCCCGGCTGCATTTGCATACAATAACATCGGCAACGTTCGGGTAACCTCGGGCGCGCTCGGCTCGCGCCGCTTGTACCGACCACGCACCGGTCCCGCTCAGCTGCTTACAGCCATGTACAGCGCAACCGCGTTTAGAGTTTAGACAGCGACTACGGACTTACCTGAAGATAGATTGGTTTCCTTCATCACCTCGGTCCAGGCCGCGTCCTTGAGCTCTTGGTCCCTGTATTCTATGGCTGTGGTGTTCCACAGACAGGGGTAGTTGCGCACGGCATCGATGAGGTGCTCCATTGCTGGGGCCGAGCTCGACTGACGCGCCGCCGCTCGTGCCCGCGCGGCCCGCGGCGCGCCGCTCGCCCCGCCCGCCACCCAACGCTACGCGCTCGGCGGTCGGCGCTTGCTAGAAGAAATGTTTTGTTTTTGTATTTTGTTGAGGTTATACGCAAACCGAAATTACGTAGGATATTGAGGTTATCTTGATAATTATCCATTTTAATCGGTTTTGGAATGATGATTGACTATTAACATCATACACATACTTCAGTTTATTTTTTATAAAGATATTTTTTTTAATTCATAAACATAACAGATTAATTAGCCAACGATTATAATACCTAATCTAAGTAGTCATCACGCGTCATTTTTGTATTAACTGAATCATAGCCGACGCCTCTGAGCATGGTTTCGGTGCAAACATATTTCAAGAGCTGCTTATGAATAAAACTCCGTCTGTGTAAATTAAGTCAAGTGAACAAGGCATTACGTAGTATAGTAGTAGCTAAAGTTGTAATACGACTAATATACCACTAATAGTCTCGAATAATGTAAAAGTACTTACCATAATTAGCATTTCTTTATTTCTTTTTTTCATATCGTCGTCTGTGATACAGACAACATTGACATTGAATACCAGATGGTAAAATATTTGTATGGAACTACGAAAGAAAGTTATAACCTTGAATAAAATATGCGCAGTAAAATCGTTTTACATTTACCTTACCTTTTTTATAAATAATAATGGTCGTTGTATTTTTCATACGACATAAATTTATCGTATCACCTTTAACTAAGCCTATAGTAGCCTTCGCTGCCCGTCCGTCTGTCTGTCAACGGGTTGTATCTGTATCTCATAAACTGAAATAAGTAAGACACGTTAAATTTTCTCTTTGTGTATTTCTATTGCCGGTTAGTACAACTTTTTTTTTTAAACAAATTTAATTACTGTCATAGAAACACATACAAGCCCTTCAAAATAACCTCCTGATAACCTATAAATAATTAATGGAATGTCACCCGATGACTCGATCAGTAACAAATCAATTTGTTTACTTGATTGATACCAAGGTGGCCGAGGCCGAGCATCGAACCCGCACTAGTGTCTTATCTTTAATGATATCGCCACACAATCACTATACTATAGAAAGATAATCCATACGTTCATCAGTAGAAAATTGCTTTTGATAATAACTTACGGCTATGTTTATACTGATTCTAATTATTATAATAAATGAGCAACTCGCCTTCGCTTCGCTTCGCTTTATTGTAACTGTGACATCCGTACATAACCCAGAATTTATTATATAATGAAAGTCGCATCAAAATCTGTTGGTTAATTCAGGAGACACAGACAGAGAGACAGACGCGTAAAGCGACTTTGTTTTATGCTATTTATGTATAGAGAAAAACATGACTACCAAATTGATACTAAAAACTATGAAGATAGAGCATAAAATAAAATAACTTTTTTTTTTTTTATGGCATGGGAAGGCAAACGAGCACACAGGCCACCTGATGGTAAGTGGAAACTGTGACCCATAGACATTCGCATTCACAAGACTGCAAATGCGTTGCCTTGCCAACCCTGAGGACTAAGATGGAATGCCTCTATGCTAGTCATTTCACCGGCTGTCTTATCCCCAAACCGGAACACGACAATGCGAACACTGCTGCTTGGCGGTAGGTTAATGGATAAGATGGTGGTACCAACCCGGACGGACCCTGCACAAGGTCCTCCCACAATGGAAAACTCTCCAATGTATCGTACGTAGATATCTTATCATTTAATTCCGATAAATTATGATATTTGCAATATACTCGTGCTTAGTATGTCGTTCCGGATGAAAGAGACGCAGCATTATGTAAAAGCAAGAAGCAAACAAATGGACCGTGTATAAATCCATTCTTGCGTAACGCCGCGCCGTTTTCTATACACCATTAATATTTCATACATTCCGTGCCAAGCTTCCTGAATTTTATATGAAATGGACCTGATGTGGATACACGCGGCACTAAAGTACATCTTCGGTACCCGTGACACTCATATGGCTATGTAAATTACATACAAAGGCGTATTTTTGGCACTGGCCGTGTTAATGGAAAATATAAAAGAGCTAGCTGTCCTATTATTTAACGCACGGGACACAATTATTGGGGTCGGTGTTTGTTTGCGATGCTGTTAAAACGTTTTTTACCTAAATAACACTTGGGACAAGCCCCTCACTGACCTCAATTTGCAAATTCTCTCGGGGCCTATTTGTTAGAGTACTTATTCATACATACGAGTACATACATCTTGGCCTACTTGTGCAAAATGTGGTTACAGAATTATCAACTAGTTTTTAGAGTTGTAGGTAATTCTGTAGCTCTGCCTACCCCCTCTGGGCACGAAGGCGTGAGTTTATGTAAGTATGTGTATGTTATTAATACATTTTTGGTCATCGCCAACTGTATTTATCGCAATCATTAAAAAATAACTATCTATTCTCATAATTTTATGTTAACTATCTCTCATGCCGGCCGACGGATTTTCATAATGAAACCTAGGCTGAGAACCACCTCGACTATACAAACTTTATTTAAAAGAAAAACGCATTTGATTCGGATATCTCGTTTAGAATTGACTAAGGTAGGATGCTGTGGTATAGTCACAGATACAAGGACGCACGTATACTCATTACTACTTTTAAACTTTACCCACAATCTTGCGCCATTGCATAATGACTGAAGATTAAAAACATATTTTTTTTTAGTACTTCATTATAACCCACCCACGTTGTGAACCTAGGCAAGCATAATGCTAAAATAGCAATTATCAAAAAATCTACATTATACAGGGTCATTGGTAAGTCGACCTATTCCTCTCTAGGGGTTATGGGGAGATCATTTGCAATTTTGGTCCCACAATACCCTACGCAAAAGTTAGTAAATGTTTCTGTTTTTGTGTCATTTATGTTGGATAAACTAATAAAAAACATGTTTTTTTTACTGTTTGGTCTTGCATTCTTAAATCAGTACAGATAATTCTATTTTACCTTGAAAAAAAGCTATTTTTTTTTTTTTATTGGTTTTTTTTTGATAATTTTTGAAACTGTCCTACTGAAGTTTTTAGGAATCGGAAGGTTCTCAGAAATGGTTCACTTTTGCATAGGGTATAATGGGACCAAAATGATTGCAAATTACCTCTCTAGAGGGGAATAGGTCTACTTACCAATACCCTGTAATCCCTGTATATATGATGGACGTGTGCTGATGACAGATCGCGTCGACTGCTTATCAACGCCATGTACATTTCGAGTCGATAGAAAGCAGGATCGTTAGCAGCCAATGCGTTTTGGGTAGGCCTACACGATAAGTAAAATGCAATGCTAACGCCACTAATGATTTTCTATCACTCAAAACGTATTGTATCATGATCAGGGATCAGAAATTCGGATCGATATTTACCTAAAGTTGGCAAAATCCCGGAAAAAGATAGGCAAACATGGCGTCGGCTTCTTAAAAATATTATTTTAATAATTTAAGCTCTGGGATTCTGGGATTCTACAAAACGTTAATATAATAATTACTTTACATGTAGGATTCATTTCAGAACATTCTGTTTTGCTCCTATAAATTCGTACATTACATGTAAATTAAATAACATTTGGTTAAACATATACATGGAAAATAACTTCAAACAGTTAATATAAATAAATAATTATGAATTAATGCCGGTGTAATATATTATTTTGAAATCCCGGAAATTTTATTATGAATTATATGATTGAGTCCACCTCCATACAACTGAACAACAAAGCCGGCGCGAAAGTATAGGTAGGTAAATATCGATCTGAATTTCCGATCCCTGATCATGATCCATATTAAAGCCACTATTTTTAATGTAAATGCATCTTAACTCATTACAACTACCCCTTTACCTGCATTCTTTTGTTGATTGATAATTAGAAATGCTTAACTCAGTTTTCTGGGACGGTCTTAAGAATTGTTATGTGCTTCATATTAATAATTTTACTAGATAGTAGCAATGAGTTAAGATACGTTTACATTAAAAATAGTGACTTTAATATGGGTCATGATAATTTTTCAGAAAGCTGAGGAAACGAAGATGTTTTTCTAGTAATTTGTATTATTATTTCGCTTGATGTCATATTGTTTTTTTGGACTAGAGCATAAGTTATCTGTTATCTAGCACTAAGTTAAAAAAAAAAAACGTTTCCGCTGATTTTAATAAGTTTACTTGTTTTATTTGGCGTTTTTATACCTACTTGGTATAATTAAACAATAGTTTATAATTTAAATAAAAAAAAAAATAGTAAATAACTGTATAACTTCTAGGAATTTCTAGAAAATACTTAAATAAATCAATATCTCCAGTCAAGAACTATTGATTTCCGGCCATACATACGTGGGTTAAATGTATTGCATTTTAGCTCCTCTATCACCAGTTCACCACCTACCAGATATACGTCGAGTTACAAGTAACCCTGTATATCAAATAATTGAATTCAATTGAAATAAGTTAACAACACGATTACACGTCAAGGAAAAAATGGTTTTTTACTCAGTAGAGTAGAAACCCTGTTAGTTTCCGAAGTCAAATGTTTACTTTACTGTTCAAAAACATCCCCTCCAAGTCTTGTACCGGAGCGTTCTCACATTAAAATTTATTAATATGTTTTTCGGCAACTTTTTCGATTACTTTCCCGGCCAAGCGAAGGCGCCGGAAAGTTTCATTTCCTGCTAGCTTTTTATGTTTTCTCGACGCTAAATATTTGAGGCCCGAAACGGCACGGAAGTCCTTCCGGAGGATGCTGTTAATATCTTTGAGGGACCTTTAACGGAGTCTCTGGCGGGCCAGAGTTTGCAGCCCCATTTTTTGAACAAACGTCGGTGTATATTTTAGGGCTTCATACCCAAAGGGTGCCAACGAAGGGACTATTATTAAACCTAAGCCGGGCGTCCGTCCGTCGTCTGGCCTACATTTTAAGGGCTGTATTTGGAACCGGAATAGCTAGGTAACTTATGGAAATTCGATCTAAAAATGAGTTATTATTGGGAGATTCTTGCAAAAAACGATTTTGAATGATTGATTTGCTGACACGGCGAGACAAAGTAACCTTTCCAAAGAGGGTTCCGTATTTAAGATAATAATGCTTGGAAAAGACAATATTAATTTTGGTAAATATTAATTTTCTAAGTTTTCTTGTTATTTCTAGAAAACCGTAAATAATTAATAATTAATTTTATTTTTCGCATAAAATATAAATACTTAATTTATTTAAGTATATCAGGATTTTTTCAAATTTTCTGATTAACAAACTTTATAGGTAAGGAGAGACGGACATTTTTTTGTACATTCTTGGCTATAAATCAAAAAGTACGTCACAGTTTTTTTTTTAATGGTTTTAAAATGTGCAAATTGAGCCATTTCATAATCGAGGGGTCGCGGGCCATTTGTATGAAGCGACATTTTTGGAACTTTACAGGAGAGCATATCAAAGATTCATTTTTCGAAAAAAAAATCATAACAAAAAACGTATCAATATTTTTACAAAAAAGTGGCCTAGGTTATTTTCCTTATCTAAATCCGCGCAATTTAGCCTAGTTGTCATTTTTTTAAAGTGGTTTTTACCAAAAATAAAGGTTGCTTGATACAAAATGACCTCGAATCACATTTATTTAGAAACAGGCTAATTGATTGAAGCGCCATAAACTGAACATTTTCGGTTCAGGAAAAAGGATTTAAGCGATACTAGGGTATTGTGCTTGTGTAAAGCTAAATGTATTAACAACCATCGCGATATTAAAATAGAATCAGGATAGTCCGCTTAAGCACCTGAAGTATAATAAAGTAGATGCACTAAAAGTAAACTGTTTGAAGTGACAGTAAAACTGTGTGTATAATAAAGATTGGCGGCTAGAACAAAATTATTTTGCAGGATTTTAAAATCATTTGTCATTTTTTTAAAGTTGTTTTTACCAAAAATAAAGGTTGCTTGATACAAAATGACCTCGAATCACTTTTATTTAGAAACAGGCTAAATGTTTGAAGCGACATCAAGGATGGATTTCAGGTGCAGGCTTAATGTTTGAAGCGACATCAAGGACGGATTTCAGGATGCAGGCATAACGATTTAAACGCCCTATAATACGTAGTGTATGTCAGGAAAAACCGCTTAAGTCAAAATCACGAAATATCTTGTCGGTATGAAGTCCATCTTTTCTATAAATGAATAAAATTTGTGCCGCATCAATCACATCAGACTCAAACTAGACCTTAATTTACTCATGTTTCAAGCGACAAAAAGTGCTCAGATCGCCACGAAACCGGGCTCAAACGACGCAGAAAAATCTGGCGATTCCAAATATGTATATAACTCAATATCGGCCAGAATGTCGCTTAATACAAATAGCCCGTGAACCCTCGATATGACACCCCATTTGCTAAAATCAAACCACTTCCATTTTTCAACCCCCGGTTTTACAACAACGCATAGTTGTACAACTATGCCAAATTTCAAGTTGATAGCATTTGTAGTTGCTGAGAAAACTAGCTGTGAGCCTGTGACATACAAACACAAGGACAGACGACAGATTTTGGTACGGAACCCTAAAAATACCGAGACCAGTGCTGGTTCAATATAAACATACATGTGGTTTAACTTTTACCGTGTTCCATTTTTTTACATTTAGGTTAATTCAAAAATTCAAAATTCAAAATATTTATTCAGTAAATTGGCCACATGAGGGCTCTTTTACACGTCGGTAACATGGAGTGAATCTACTAGCGCTTCGGACAAGACCATCATTGCGGAGAAGAAGCGCCGCAAGAAACTCCAGCAGAAGGTATTTTTTTTTCAATTTAATGATTAAATACAATAATATTTAAAAGTATCTAAATTACATTACAAGGTAATAAAGTAATAAATAATTATTTTTAAAACTAACACAAATAAAATCATTACAAATGTAAGATCAATAAAATACAAATAAAATACCTAATGTCTAGGAGAACAACATGACGAGGTCTCTGCGTCAGGAACGATAATTAAAATAATTAACTGAATAACAGGTCCTTGCAAGCGTGAACAGACCGGACCCCACAAACAGCACCCGTTCACGAGTATGACGCGTATCTCAGCCATCGCCTCCCTCAACCATTAGCTGCGAAAGGTTGCATGTGACACACGAGACCAAAGTTATTTGCGCCTTGTGCAATTGAATTTGAAGCCTCTTCTGCGCTCAGGATTCTAACCAAGAACCACTGTCTACTCTCGTGATTCAATTAGATATAGATCCTTTGCTTACTCGGGATTCTAATCAACAGACCCACTTTACTCTCTGGTTGTACAATTGTCTATGACCATTGTAAGGCTAATAAGTTCCTTAACGCAAAAGTAGATTTTCGAAAACTGCATGGCCTAAACCCAAAACTTAATTAATAATTAAAAAAAAACAAATTCAAAGCTTTATCTTGTCTAGGGGACGCCGTTGATGTAGGAAAACATATCAATCTTATGTGGTCGTCTTGCACCGTCTTATATACACATAAGTTGGTATTCATTTTTCCTTTTCTCCCTCTATCTCTCTCGTAAGATGTTGGTGTGTTTTCCTGCTGAAACTACGCAGGTTATTTGATATATTTTTTTATTTAATATTTATAGATTTATATAATCCTAGACTAAGTAGTACCATACATAAATACATACATACATGTACATACCTTCACGCTTTCATTCCCAGAGTGGGGTAGGCAGAGCTACAGAATTACCAACAACTCTAAAAACTTGTTGATAACTCTGTAACCACAATTTGCACAATTAGGCTAAGATGTTTAACAGTGTATTTTTTTATTTTTTTTATAGCATGGGAAGGCAAATGAGCACAAAGGCCACCTGATGGTAAGTGGAAACTGTGACCCATAGACATTCGCATTCACAAGACTGCAAATGCGTTGCCAACCCTGAGGACTAAGATGGAATGCCTCTATGCTGGTCATTTCACCGGCTGTCTTATCCCCAAACCGGAACACAACGATGCGAACCCTGCTGCTTGGCGGTAGGTTAATGGATAAGATGGTGGTACCAACCCGGACGGACCCTGCACAAGGTCCTCCCACAAGTAAATTAGTGACAGGTAGCAAGCCCATCGCCTAACAGTAAGTACTACAAGCCTTTATTCCCTAAGTAGTACCATTGTAATATTAAACATTTAAAAAAAAATGACTGACTGCTGAGTTTCTTGCGGCGTTTCTTCTCAGCAGTGGTCTCCTCTTGTGAAGCGCCGGTAGATTCTTGACTTGTAAAAGTGCCCGTGAGGCTTACTTACTGAATAAATGTCATCTTTATCTTTATCTACTGTCAAAATTTATGGAATAGACGTAGGCGCTCGATGCGTCCATCTGGCAGCTAACGTCAATCATTATTTTGGATAACGATAACGAACGCCGTATGCATCTTGTCTTGCGCCTGTGCCTCGTTAACAAGACCGGCGCCTTAGTTAAAATAATTATACGAACCGAGTGTATAACGTTAATTTAGGCTGGCCGGTGTACGATTCTTACTCGAAAGTAAGTTTCTTAAGTGGATCACCTATCGGATCATGAGAGGCAAACAGTATTTACCCACGAGAGTGCCCGAAACACACTATTTGTACACTGTAATGGGTCTGGAGCCCGAGGACTGCAGCGGATCTGTTTGCGGAGCACTCCCACCATAATTTGTATGAAGAATCCGATTGATGCGGGAATTGCGGGAAACCGGATTACACGAGTTTACTGTTCTTTACAGAGGGGAATATGTCGCAAATATCGTGCAGAATTATCGACCTTATTTAAGAGTTTAAAGGGCACATAATATGTCGCGGCGTTCAATTGCTTCGAAGCTGTTTTTACTAGGCAGTTTAGCATTTGCGAAATTACATTGTGTTACGCCCTTTGGGCTAAAATGTTGTAGATGAAATATAGGGCTGTTTGCGTAATCAAAGCGTGAGTGCCCTAGTGGCTTGATGCGTCGCGTCGTGATCGCTAGGTACTTGGTTCGATCCTCAGTGGCAGGCCAAGGCCGTCCTAAACTTTACTGGGCACACAAGAATTTGGGGCACTTTTGGAAAGAAAAGAAAGCGAATTAGGCATGCCGACATTTCTCTACTATGATCTCGTGAGAGAAATTGTCGGTCCATCTTGGTCCCCTGAGGATGGGGGCCCTGGGTACGGGCCCCGTGTGCCCTTATGGTAAAGACGGTACCTATTGGTGGCCGCCGTGTACCAATTAGTCTTTGTGGAGCGAGGTCTTGAGTGCTCAACGCTGTAGGTACTCTGAGATATTTTGAGACACAATAATTAACTCATTCATTCATTCATTGTGGCACGACTTCATTAGCTGACTGTGAATGCGGCGGTTGCTATGGTAACAGGTGTGTTTGTTTGAAAACAACAAAGAGCGGTAGTCGCTCTTTGTTGTTTTCTGTACAAACTTACCTTATACCGAGAGCTAAAAGAAATTCTCAGATAACTTACAATATTATTTATTTATTATTGGGGGGGTTGAGATGGGCCTTGTGAACCACTTCGACCATTGCTGATCTTTTGTGGCAGCCCTTTGTTTATAGTTCACTAAGAATCTCTCTAAGAATTTCCAGATGCTTTGGGCAGTGAGTAGTTGTATCTCTTGTGGGTCAATGATATGTCGCCCTAGGTGGATACTTCTGTTGCGCATTAGTGGTCCGCACGAACAGAGGATGTGCATTGCTGTTTCTTCTGTTTCTTGACAGAACCTGCATGTCGCTTCTTGTTTCATTCCCATTAAAAACAAATGTCTGTTCAGTTTGCAGTGGCCAGTTAGGATCCTAGTCACTGCGAAAGTCTTTTCTCTTTTGAGTTGTAGAATCTCTTTGGAGAGCTTGCTTCTGAACCCTTTAATAAGTGACTTCGAGTGGTTTTGTCCTTTTGTGGATTTCCACAGCTCGGTCGCTTTATATCTGTATAGCTCGCTTAGCAGGGAATATGCTTTTCGTTTTGTGATGCCACAGAAAGGCTCCGGGCCGACCAGGGGGTCAACTTACAATAACTAACTTACTCTAACTTGTTTCTCTTACACCAACAATAGATTATCCTCGTGATGTAAACAGCGGGCGTCTACCTAACCTATTCCATTAGCAGCTTTGCCGTGCTAACCGATTTCTAACTCTCTTAATTACGTTATTCCTATTTCATTCCCTCCAAACGGCCGATACAAAAGAGCAAGAGGGACGATAACGAAGTTTCGAAATCGCTTCACCTGCTTCAATCCCCTGCCCTTCCTAGAACGCGTTCGATGCCAAAATGCCACATGTCTATACAAAACTGGGGTAACAAGGGAGTTTTAGGCATTGATTGTGGTAATTACTGACAAATATCCGCGACTCGACACGTTTTGGCCTCTCGCTGGACGTTTCGGCCGATTGGGTTAAATTACTGGAGTTTTGATTGAGTTTGTCGGTTTTTGGGGGGTTATTATTGACCTTAGGTACCCCTTCGTATGGTTGGGCAAATAAGAGGGCTGTGGTATACAGTGGAAGTTCGTTTGGGATTGACAGGTTGCACTCTGCTATAGTTATAGTTTACGACGGCAAAAGTCAACGAAAGAGAAAGAGATATAGGTACAGATCGAAAGTGAGTGGAAGGGTAGGAAGTGGCCGCTTGGCGTACTTTTTCGAATCAAATCGGTCAAATACTGGTAAAGGGCCGAATCCTAAGTACCCGAAACCGACGTGCGTGCACTGACTCGATGTATGAACGTTGAAGAAGCGAAAGAAATTTGTCAAGATCGTAGCAAGTGAAAAGAAGTGGTCTCTGCCTACCCCTCTGGGAAACAGGCTTGATTTAATTTATGTAGGAATGTAAGTCAACGAATATTCTGAAGTAGAAAAGGAATTCCCTTATAAATAGCGTAAGTAATTAATTACATTTAAATACCATTTAACTATATACCTATTTGACAACGTAATACCTTGTGCCTAGTTAGTAGTGACCCTGCCTACGAAGCTAGCGATCCCGGGTTCAAATCCCAAATTTAATGTACCTAATGTCAAATATTTGTGTGATGAGCTTGAGTAGGTTTTTGTTCCTGACTGAGTCTGGCTGGGATGTATTTAAGTACCTATGTATTTCTCTATACCTACCTATAAGTAAGTTTATCGTTGTCTGGTGGTGGTTTTACTTGTGGGAGGACCTTGTGCAGGGTCCGTCCGGGTTGGTACCACCATCTTATCCATTAACCTACCGCCAAGCAGCAGTGTTCGCATTGTTGTGTTCCGGTTTGGGGATAAGACAGACGGTGAAATGGCTAGCATAGAGGCATTCCATCTTAGTCCTCAGGGTTGGCAACGCATTTGCAGTCTTGTGAATGCGAATGTCTATGGGTCACAGTTTCCACTTACCATCAGGTGGCCTGTGTGCTCGTTTGCCTTCCCATGCTATAAAAAAAAAAAACCTTGAGCTTAGTTTAGGACTAGATCAATTTGTGTGACACTAACCTCTGTTTTTTTTACAAAAGCAACTGAGAATTCACAATTAATTCATTAATGACTCTTGATACAATCGCCCACACAGCTGACTGACCAATGAAGATAAACAGAGAGAAACTGTCTCTGTCGTACACATGAGATTCTTATGTAAAACCTATTGTTAACGCCTGCCCGCTAACAAAACGCAAGACGAGGGAGGAGGAGGATGCGCGGGCGGCGGTGCAGCGGCCAAGGGCAGCAAATTCTGTCATACAGAGCAACGAGCAAGCACCCATCTCTATTTAAAATACTAATTTAAAGCTGTAATACCAATCCAAATTTGTAAACTATTCATTTCGGAAACTGATTAAAAAATATAAAATCAAGAAGTCTATAAGTTATTGAAGAGCCTCATACAAGTACGAACATTTTGGTGACCCCGACGTGATCGGAAGTGCAACTGGAAGGCGAGATTCAATCCAAGGAAGTGTACCTATCGACGGATCCGAGGGAAGTACGCCCGTTCCTAATTTTATTCCATCCTTTGCCGTTCATTGTCATAATTTTGTAAATAATTGTTCGATAACTCGATCACAATTACCATCCCGTACGAGTACGTAGTGTAAACATACCCACATCCATTTTTATAACGTACTTCGTAAGTAATCTGTTGTAGACTTTTTGAATCTTCTTAATTTAATTGCAATTTAATATTCAGTAGGTACCTATTACATCCTATACAAGTAATTTCCGAGTGGTATTAGCATAGGTATAATATTTGGATTAATGAACCACTAATCTCGTTACGTAGTGTACCTACGTATACATAATCGACTAAGAAGTTTTAAAATAATCGCAAATTCTAGTCGCCCTTCTTCCCGTAGGTATATAAACATCTTATAAACATAATAGTTAAGCATATTGGCCGGCTATTCCAGAACTAGTCCGGGAATAAGCGGGCGAGAAACGCATACCGCTGACACCGCGAGAAACGCCGCGCGCGCACAGTGCTGCACCGTGTCGGCGCAGCGTCGGGTACCGTTATCAGCGATCAGCTGGTTTGTGCATCGGTGACGAGGTTGGATTCATTGTTTATTTATTACACTTGACCTAGTTTTATTTGCTCAGTGTTTGCGCTCGCGTTATGGCTGACTTAAAGGAACTAATTCAACAAAGAGGTAACATTAGGGCTCGTTTAACATCATTCATTAAATACCTAACCCCTTTGTTAGAAATAAAAGATGCAGTTGAACGTAATAAACTATTAAATAACGAGTTAAGTCTAAGGTTAGTAAAATTACAAGAGTTGTCTTATAGCTTCGATGAGATTCAAGCAAAAATTGAACAGTTAGATCCCGATGTGTCCAAACAAGTACAAGAACGCGAAGAAACAGAAAATAGGTTTTATCATTTCATTGGACAGGCTCAGGAGTTGTTGGATACGTTTAATGAGTGTAAAGCAAAACGAAGGGACGAGGCTTCACGCTATGGTAGTTCATCATCATTTTCCAATCACATTAAACTACCAGCGTTGAAACTTCCTCCATTCGACGGGAACTGGAATAAATGGCTTGAGTTTCGCGACATGTACTTGTCGCTCATGCATAATAATGAAAATATGGACGACATTAGTAAATTTCATTACTTGCGAACATCTTTAGAAGGTTCCGCTAAGGCAGTCATCGACTCGGTCACAGTATCAGCGAATAATTATTCGATCGCTTGGTCGTTGCTCTGCGAGAGATATGATAATAAGCGTCTATTAACTAATGAACATATCAAATGTCTATTTTCGATCGAGACGCTTTCTAGGGAGTCCGACCGGGGCCTGCGCAACTTAGTAGACACAATCTCTAAGAATTTAAGTGCTTTAAACGTCTTAGGAGAACCCACCGACAAGTGGGACACACTTATTATTTACCTTGGCTCTGCGAAGTTGGACTCGGAAACCGCTAGAAAATGGGAGGAGTTTCGATGTACTTTAGAAAAACCAATATTAAAAGATTTTTTTGATTTTCTTCGTCAAAGAGCTACTGTTTTAGAAACAGTTAATGCCACTAAATCGGTAAATACTAATAAAAATGAAAATCGAAACAGCTTTGTAAAATCGAAATCATTCATATCATCTTCGCTCGAGTCACCTCCTCGTGGCAGTTGTCAAGCATGTAAACAAGATCATAAGTTATATGAGTGTAATAAATTCAAGTCTATGTCCGTTGATGAACGAAATGCTAAGGTTTTTCAATGGAGAATATGCAGTAATTGTCTTCGTAATGACCATCAGTCTTACCAATGTAGGCTAGCGGGCTGCCGCATCTGTAAAAGAAGGCATAACACGTTACTACATAAACAAAATACTACGTCTCAAAATTATACTCAACAACGTCAAGGACAGCAGTCGCGTTCACATGGTATCGAAGTAGCGTCTACATCTACTGCGACTAACTTACCGTCTACCGCAGACCCTCCGGCTCGTATCGCTGACCTCTCGTGCCCCGCTCCGGTAGTTACCATGTCTGCTGGCGCTTCAAACTTAGCTCTTCTGTCTACGGCTTTGGTTGAGGTGTCAAACAATGACAAAACGATCAGGTTGAGAGCACTGTTAGACAGTGGTAGTCAGTCATCGTTTATCACGGAAGCAGCACAAACTAAATTAAATTGTATTAAAAGTCGCAATCAAAGTAAATATGTGTCCGGTCTTAATAATGCAACAATAAGCATTGCCGAACATTGCAACCTACAAATTAAATCGGTAAATAGGCATTTTAGTACTCAAGTCAAATGTTATATTATACCACTTATTACCGACAATTTACCTCAGATGGAAATACGTCTGCAGGATCTTTCTATTCCCAGCGACATCGAATTAGCGGACCCAACCTTCTTTAACCCATCAAAGATCGATCTGTTATTAGGGGCAGACATCTTTTGGGACATTATGGGATCCTCTCGATTAAAGTTGGGACCTAACAAGCCTATATTGCAAGAAACCCATCTCGGGTGGATTGTAGCGGGCCCCGTCGGGGGAAAATATGTTGGTAGATCAAACAAAATACATTGTCAATTTAGCAAAATTATACAAGACCAACTTGCCAAGTTCTGGGAACTGGAGGAAGTCCCCACATACAAACCTTACTCCAGTAGCGAAGACTACTGTGAGAAATTATTTATAGATACGACTTACCGCGATACAGATGGTAAATTTTGCGTACAGATTCCTCTTCATGAATCATCAGATGTCCTAGGTGACTCGTATTACATTGCTGAGAAACGATTATTGCAAATGGAAAAGAAAATGAAGAACAAGGCAGATTTTAAGCAAGATTATGTTAAATTCATGCAAGAATATGAGCGCTTAGGACATATGAGTGAAATCACTAACCCAAATCGTGGATGCTACTTACCTCATCATGCTGTCATAAAGGAAAGTAGCGAAACGACTAAGCTAAGGGTCGTTTTCGACGCGTCAAGTAAAACCTCGACTGGTGTATCATTTAATGACATACAGCATGTTGGTCCTGTTGTCCAAGATGACTTGTTCTCCATACTATTACGATTCAGGCAACATCGGTATGTCGTTACAGCTGACGTGGAGAAAATGTACCGGCAGATTCTCATTCAGCCTGAACAGCGTCATCTACAGATGATCGTGTGGCGGGAGCAAGAACATTTGCCTATCAAAACTTTTAAACTTAACACAGTTACTTACGGCACAGCCTCCGCACCATTCCTAAGTACACGATGCTTAGTTCAGCTAGCTGATGAATGTTCTGACAAGGACATCGCAAGGATCATTAGGCAAGATTTTTATATAGATGATTTAATCACAGGTACCCATTCTAGAGAGGATCTGCATCAAATCGTTAGTTCTATAACCAACACTCTTCATTCTGCTCATTTACCTTTGCGTAAATTTCGTACCAATGATCGATCAATATTTCACGATGATTTAAGCTCGCTAATACCTAGCCCTTTAGATTTGAGCTCGCAGTCCAATGCTCTAGGGCTAAAATGGGATCCAAAGTCCGACACATTCAACTTTCCTGTCGATATTATGTGTCAGACACCATCTACAAAACGATCCATCTTGTCTAATTCAGCCAAATTATTTGATCCACTTGGATTACTAGGTTTGTGTACAATTATACCCAAAATAATTCTCCAAAAACTGTGGATGTCTAAACTAGATTGGGATGACCGTATTTCTCCTGAGTTAGAAAAGATGTGGCACAACTTTGTGTCAGGTCTAAAAACCCTAACAAACTTTCAAATTCCGAGATTTGCTCTCGATAATGACCCTAACAGCATATTAGAAATGCACGTGTTCTGCGATGCGTCTCAGGTCGCATACTCGGCTTGCGTGTATATGCGATCAGCTAGTAGCTCAGAAAGGGTCGTAGTTAGCTTACTTTGTGCTAAAACGAAGGTGGCTCCGGTGCGAGCTCAAACTATACCACGCTTAGAATTATGCGGAGCGTTACTGGCAGCACGTTTAAGCGCCAAGGTACTCAAGGCTCTTAGACTCAATATAACGCGAATTTACTATTGGACGGACTCTTCCGTCGTACTTGGTTGGATAAATACTCAATCCAATAGCCTACAGACCTTTGTTTCGAACCGCGTCGCCGAGATACAGGAACTAACAATTGCGGGATCCTGGAGACACGTACCCGGTGTTCAAAACCCGGCTGACCTATCCTCTCGTGGTTTAAGTCCGACCCAAGTACCTAATTCTGATTTATGGTGGCACGGCCCTACCTTCTTACAAAATGAGCCGTCTAGTTGGCCGGAAATTATCAAACCTGCTAAGGAGTTACCTGAAATAAAACCTTATAGTACTAAATCTAAACTTAAAACTAATTCTACGTCAACCTCTAACACTACGACATGCACTACTACCACAATCACAAGCCATACTAAAATTGTTAATTTTGAAAACTACTCAAGATTCACAATCTTGCATCGAAGTTTTGCCTATGTTTTTCGATATTTATATAATCTTAAAAATAAAAATAATAAAAGAAAGGAACATTTGACTACCGAAGAACTAGATAAATCATTGAATTACTTAATTAAACAACATCAACAGGAGTGTTTTGAATATGAAGTCAATCAATTAAGGAACAAAAATGGCTTACCTTCAAAATCTCGATTACTTTCACTGTTACCTTTCCTCGATAAAGATATTCTTAAGGTTGGTGGGCGTATTCAAAACTCTGCTGAAAGTTACAGTCGGAAACATCCAATCATATTGGATTCCAAACATCGATTTACCAAATTATTATTCGCCCGTGAACACATAAAACTTTTACATGCAGGCGCTCAACTGCTGTTAACTAGTTTGAGGCAAACCTTCTGGCCAATCGCTGGCAGAAGACTAGCGAGATCTATTGTCGATAATTGTAGAATATGTAAAATATTAAAAGGTAGAACGATAAGCCCAATAATGGGCAATTTGCCGTCATCTCGTGTATCTCCCACTTTACCATTTCATATTTCCGGTGTCGATTTCGCAGGGCCATTTGCAACAAAAGACCGTAAGGGCCGTGGTTGCAGAATTATAAAAGGTTACTTATGTTTATTCGTGTGTTTTTCAACAAAGGCACTACACCTAGAGGTTGCGTCTGATCTCAGTGCAGAGGGTTTTTTAATGTGTTTGAAACGTTTTATCTCTCGCAGGGGAAAACCAAGCGTAATCCATTGCGACAATGGTAGGAATTTTGTGGGCGCAAACAACGATCTTGTCAGATTTTTAGAGACATGCAATGAATCAATCTCGTCGTATGCCGCCGGTGAAGGTATCGAATTTAAGTTCTCGCCTGCTTATTCTCCCCACTTTGGTGGGCTTTGGGAGGCAGGCGTAAAGTCTGCTAAGCATCATCTCAATAGAATTTTAGGAAATACTAATTTGACGCTAGAAGAGTTATCGACTTTATTTGCACAAATTGAGGCAATATTAAACTCAAGGCCACTAACTCCTCTATCGTCCGATCCTACTGATCTTTATCCTTTGTGTCCGGCGCACTTCTTGATCGGACGACCGTTCACTTCCTTACCATCGCCAGCATTGCTCGACGTGAATCCGAACAGGCTTGACAGATATGCACAGATAGAGCAAATGCGTCAACATTTCTGGGAGCGATGGCGAAATGAGTTTTTAAATGAGTTGCAGCAAAGATCGAAGTGGCGTGTAGACCGAGGACGCCTTGTAGAGGGCGATATGGTGGTTCTGAAGGAGCCTAATTTACCTCCGCTGAAGTGGCGCATGGGTCGCATTCATCGTTTGCATCCAGGACCCGATGGCATTGCACGAGTGGCAGATATCAGAACAGCACGAGGTATTCTACAACGGGCGATCGTCAACCTTTGTCCGCTACCTAAGGAAGATGACACAACTCGAAGTCCCTCAGTCTTCGAGGGGGGGAAGATGTTAACGCCTGCCCGCTAACAAAACGCAAGACGAGGGAGGAGGAGGATGCGCGGGCGGCGGTGCAGCGGCCAAGGGCAGCAAATTCTGTCATACAGAGCAACGAGCAAGCAACCATCTCTATTTAAAATACTAATTTAAAGCTGTAATACCAATCCAAATTTGTAAACTATTCATTTCGGAAACTGATTAAAAAATATAAAATCAAGAAGTCTATAAGTTATTGAAGAGCCTCATACAAGTACGAACACCTATATTTATCTCTTTCTACATTTTCTCAATTCTGTCTTTAATGGGCAGTTGTGTGGCTGTTTGTATAGTCTTTATTATTTCTACTGAGCCGATCTTCTACACAAAGGCCATTGTTTGTAAACAATACCATTGTCTTTCTTTGTGTCCGTAACACCAAGCCGATTACATAAAAAAAAGTTAGAACTACATTGAATGTACATTGAATTATCAACCCTACTCTCTTAGTCAGTAGGTTTAAAATGTAAAGTGTCAGGATACAGATATAAGTCTTTATTATTTGAACTGTGCTTATTATTTACACAATACTATCATCTACACAAAACTTATATCTGTATCCTGACACTTTACATTTTAAACCTACTGACTAAGAGGGTAGGGTTGATAATTCAATGTAAATTCAATGTAGTTCTAACTTTTTTGTATGTAATCGGCTTGGTGTTACGGACACAAAGAAAGACAATGGTATTGTTTACAATCAATGGCCTTTGTGTAGAAGATCAGCTCAGTTCAAATAGTAAAGACTATACCAATTTAGAGTTCTCCTGCATTAAAAATTCAACTGTTTTTCTTGTGTCGAAACAATTGCTCTTCGGTATTTACAGGCATCTTTAATAAAATATTATTTGTTCCGGCTTGTTTTTTTTTAAACCGCCTTAAAACATAATTATTTCATTAAATAGTAAAGCCTTTTACATAAACTTATTCAATTATTAATAATATAAGCAAAAATCCGATTCAAAATCAAATAATCACTCAGCGCACAGCATGATTTTGATTTCTATTGGCATCCGAGGGTCGAAATGCAATTATACTCTGTAATCGAAGGACCCATTGCATCAGAGAATACGTCCCCTTCACACAGAATCCCCGCCCAGTACCAGTTTTAATCAGAGAGCTGTGTCGCATCAGGGGATGCTAGCTGACTTCGAGTTTGAATTGGAATATTCATTCATGTGTAACTCATGCATCCATGTATACATAATAATTTAATAATATGTACACGGACGTGCATTATGTGACAGGAGGGTACTCTCATAACTTATTGAGCACAAGTGTACATGTCAAATAAAAAGAGAGAAATAACGGAAAATACCTACCAACGGAAATAAAAGTTTGCAGCGGCTTTTAAAAGAGACAAAGCTAAGAAACATTGTATTGATTCGTTTGGTGAAGGCTTGGCTATGATATGATTATTGTCCTTAGATTAGATACAGATATAAATCTTTATTATTTGAACTGTGCTTATTCTTTACACAATACTATCATCTACACAAAACTTATATCTGTACCCTGACACTACATTTTAAACCTACTGACTAAGAGGGTAGGGTTGATAATTCAATGTACATTCAATGTAGTTCTAACTTTTTTGTATGTAATCGGCTTGGTGTTACGGACACAAAGAAAGACAATGGTATTGTTTACAAACAATGGGCTTTTGTGTAGAAGATCAGCTCAGTTCAAATAGTAAAGACTATAGGTATAGTTGGTTCCAGTTTAAATGACGAAAATGCACTTAACGCAGGATTTTACAACTTCTTTTGTTGCTAAATATGAAAGGAAAAGATAACAAAGGGACAACCGAAGTGTGGCACGTGCCTTGGAGTAGCTCAACCCTTCTTGATCATTGGGTTTTACGTGAACCGGGCACATTTAAGTAGGTGTTTTGTTTTCTAAGTACTTACTTAAGTACAGTGCGGTTAACGTTCAGGTAAAAATGTATTTATAATACTAATCTTAAATTGTACAAAGTTATATTGACACAGTATTTATTTATTACTTTAGAAACATTTAATTATTCAGTAAAATACCGGCAACATCAAAACTATCAAGATTGTTTGTTCACAGTATACTTTGGCCGTACCGACACACCTGCGTAATTGTTTTACAACCCTACTTGAAGATAACAATTGAAGAATAGATGTTGGTAATGGTTGGTTTTAAGTGCGTCATATTAACTGGAACCAACTATACTATGAAGGTTCGGTGCTTGTAGCGTGGCTAGGTGACTGGCTAGGAAGGTACATCTAAATTGGAATTGTTCATATTTTTTAAATTACTCTAATTTGAAGACCTCGAGGAATAGGGTTTTAAAGCCGTTCTGCATTATTAAGTTTTTGAAATATTTGGGTGAATCAACTTTTAAGGTACCTACTTCTTTTATTTTGCGGTATCAAAACTTTCCTGGTGACTTATCATTAATAATAATGTATGAATATTAATACCAGACCACCAAATTTACAGACCTTACACGTTAAACACCTCAAATATTATTTAATCTTTGAAAAAACCTGGTAACTCAGGGGAAAATGCACATTTTCCATACAAAACCTAGGGACAACATCGTCCGCTGCGTTACCAACTATATTATTATTTCAAACTGTACTATTTTTAAATCAAATCATTTCAAATGCTAGCCTAATTGTCTGATTTAATAAGCGTGTAAGCTACGTCGTTGGCAAATATATAGTTTTTCTAAAAACATTTAATTTGTGAAACATGTCGAAAAATGGGGAGTACCTACCTTAGAAGTTGATTCACCCATTTATCCATTTCGGAAATTTCCAGTATATTTGACCTTTGTTTGACTTTCGTTTTTGGCTTGAAGCCCTCATAGGTGTATCTTACGGGTTAGGTGAAAACCGCTGGAAATAGTATGTTTTATTTCACTATTACAATCACTTTTTATCATTAGATATCATTTAATTGTTGTAATTTATTAGAAAATGCCAACCCAAATTTAAAATAATCATGTCGTCCATAAAATGTCCGCTTAATTAATAAAGATATTGAAAGGAAACTATTGGGTCAAATACAAAATTAATGAAATAGGTCTCTTAAAATTACGTATTCTTTCGAATTAGAATGTGAAAACCGTAAGTTTTTTTTTTGGGTTATCCCAATTGTATTGGCTGGCTATCACGTCAGTAATATTCAAATTGAATGTTTCCGAATGTCACTGATGAGTTTCTTCATTGAGATTCTTGTTATAAACTGAGTCGTTAACGAGGATTGGATTCATGAAGCCCTAAGTATATTAAATTTGTGTTCTTCTTGACTAGAGAAACAATAAAGAAAGCCGACACTGCAGGCTTGCCGCAGCACCTTCTTAACCAAATCCTTGTAAGTAGGTAAAGTTAAAAAGAGGATATACCTAAGAACCAACCTACTTTTATTTATACTTACAGCTCTAACGTAATCTACAATAAAACTAAGAAAGAACAACCATTTAAAGTTCTCTCGAGTTAAAACATGACTAAAACTGAACAAAACTATTTTGAGACAGGTAACACTAATGAGTTCGTTTCGTTTCGCTATTATTGCTTGTTGTATGCGGGGCTCGCGGGGGAGCGATCGATTACCAGCTGGCCGCGTCCCTCGCCCCTAACCCCTTGGCGGTACAGACACGACCGGCGTGCCGGCTACGCATCTTTACGCGTTTAAGCTGTGAAAAAACACACTAATATCGCCAAAAAAACATTCAAAACACCCTAAAACTAAAGCTCCCTTCATATTCTATCCAAAATTTGGTTAATTTCGATGATTATAATGGTTATTTTCAAACAAAGACTCGGCAAAGGCGTGTCTGTACCACGAAATGTCAGAGCGCGACGCTCGACTCTTACCTTCTAAGCGTGAGCGAGACGCAGTTACCGGCGTTGTGGAGCGCCTTGCGCAATGGCTCCAGCTGATTTTGACTGTTGCTAACCGGGACAGGGCGGCGGGTGAGGGGGGGACAGATTATAAACAAATGCTAGGGTATGAATATGCATGGGGCGTTGTTTGCAGCGCCTCTAGCGGTGCACGGTTAAACAAAGGGCTGGCTGAACGTCGGAGGGCGCTTAGACTTTCGAAACTTGCGACATTTTTAAGTTTTACGCTCAGGTTTTTAAAGCGATAAGGCTTTCAGACTGAAAGGGGATGCATGATGGCAGGATAGGTAGGAAGCTGATCATAAAAATAAAGTATTGCTGCTACACTGCTACTTCAAAAAATATACCTAAAGTACTTGAGGTTTTGATGATTGGTTTTTTACATCAAATAGAAGGCAATCGAGCACACAGACCACCTGATGGTAGGTAGGATCTAACACTCATCTATTTGGCGTTTGAATTATCAGATTAAGACCTAGACTACAGTACCTACCTAATTCATCAAATTGGTTATTATGATCAGTTTTGCTATATACGAGGGGCGTTCAATAAATTCTCGGTATGAGAAGGAAAACAAAAGCATACGATTAGTGTTTTATTTTTATTTTTCTATATATTCCCCCCCTATGTTTATACACTTATAAGATCTGTCAATTAGTTTTTTTAACCCCTCATAAAAATATTTTTTGTCTGGTGTCAAAATGCTCCAGCACCGCTGCCTTCAACGCTTCATCATTAGAAAATCGATGTCCAAGAAGATCCTTTTTAAGGTTGGGAAATAAAAAGTAGTCCCTGGGGGCCAAGTCTGGACTGTACGGCGGGTGAGTAAGTGTTTCGAAACCAGATTCAAGAACAGCAGCCTTGGCAACATGAGCAGTATGCACAGGGGCGTTGTCATGAAGACCAGCACTCCTCTGGTCAATTTTCCCCTCCTCTTCTCTTTGATTACTTCCCGTAATTGGCGTAAAATGTTAGCGTAGTACTCTCCTGTACTATTTAAACCCTTTTCTTTATAATCTATTCATAATATCCCTTCACAATCCCAGAATATTGTCGCCATGATCTTGCCAGCTGAGGGGACGACTTTGAATTTCTTGGGATGAGGTGTTCCTTTAACGTGCCACTGTGCACTGCATCGACTCTTGTTTGCTCTCAGGGTCATAATGATGAATCCAAGTTTTATCTCCGGTAACAATTTTTTGGAGCAAGCCATCAGGGTTTTCACCACACAGCTCAATGAAGTCGGAACAACAAGCAACACGCGTATGCTTCTGAAACGGTGTCAACATTCGTGGAACCCATCTCGCACTAACTTTGGACATGTTAAGATGATCGTGGATAATATCATGTATTGTACCAATAGAAATATTGGTTTTTTGTGCTATAGACCTAACCTTCACTCGACCATCTTCCAGTATAATTTTCTCCACTTTTTGAATGTTTTCTGGTGAAGTAGCTTCAACAGGCCGACCAGGTCTAGGGTCATCTTTTATGCTCTCCCTACCACGCTTAAATTCATTTGACCACTTTTGGACAGTAGATAATGAAGGAGCGGACTCACGGTAAACTAAATCCATTTCTTCTTTAATACACTTCTGATTTTTTCCCTGTTTAGTCAAGAATTTTATCACGGCTCGATGCTCCAATTAAATTATCATTGTAAAATCGCTCATGGTGATCACGTTTGTTCAGCAGTAGCAGAAACACAAAAGAACTAGTCGGCTTCAAATTTACTTTTTTTTACTGTCAATGAATGACACTTCACGGCCAGTATTAAGAAGATTACTAAAAAGGTTTGCAAGATACCAATACCGAGAATTTATTGAACGCCCCTCGTATAAGCATTTTTTTCAAGTTAGCTAGTACCTAACATTTTTAAATCTAGTTAGTAAAAGCAGAAAGTTTAAGAGAAAAAGAAAACACATTTATTCGTGACACACAGACAAAATTAAACTCAACAAAAATACTGACATAGACTAAAATACCTGTTGTCACGAAATAGTTCCAACTTAGCGTTATGCTGGCGTTAAAACCAGCGCTGGTCTTCCATTGGAACCATATATATTTTATTTAAAACAATATATATTCAGGCCGTGTGGTTGCCTGCCGGGTTAAAATATTAATAGTGCCACTCCATGTCTTCCCGTGGATGTCGTAAGAGGCGACTAAGGGAATGAAGGCTTGTAGTACTGTTAGACGATGGGCTTGCAACCTGTCACTAATTACGCTAGTAAACATCTTAGCCTATTTGTGCAAAATGTGGTTACTGAGTTATCAACAAGTTTTTAAAGTTGTAGGTATTTCGGTAATTCGTGAAGGTATGTATGTATGTATAGGTATATGATTATTTCTTTATGCAAATGAGCACGTCCACCCAATGGTATGGGGGTTCTGTGACCCATAGACATCTGCATTCTCAGGACGACCTAAAGATTTAAATGCTAAGACCGCTAATGCCTTGTGAACCCTGAGGGCTAAGGTGGAATGCCTCTATGCTTGTAATTTCACCGGTCGTCTTATCCCCACTAGACCTAGACCAAACTATAAAAGACCCTTTTGTCGGTACCTACCCAATTTAAGCGCGAACATCAAAAGCGGGATGCGAGCGCAAACAAATTAAAAATTGGATTGGGCGGAAGTGTAGCCGCCGGTGCAGTCGGTGCATGTGCAATTTCCGCATCCGTCTCACCGCAGCCCTCCCTGACTGCATTCTATATTATACCTAGTACCTAGTCATGTAAATACATTGTGTCAATTGCAAACAAACTCCATTGTAGCCATAACTAAACAAGTGGTTGGAAAGCCAACACGATTATAATTATGTGAACGTATCAACGTAGCCCTTAAGTATTCTATGTTGTCGATATATGTTTTTTTAAATAAATGATTGTGGTTGTCGGCTTAGAATAGTGCCACTCCATGTCTTCCCGTGGATGTCGTAAGAGGCGACTAAGGGAATAAAGGCTTGTAGTACTGTTAGGCGATGGGCTTGCCACCTGTCACTAATACACTGGGAAACATCTTAGCCTACTTGTGCAAAATGTGGTTATAGAATTATCGAGAATTTTTAAGACTTGTTGGTAATTCTTTAGCTCTGCTTACCCCGCTCTGGGTGTGAGGGCGTGAGTTTATGTATGTATAAATACATACATTGAACAGAGGCACGTTCAGGGTATTACATTACCCTCTTTCTTCGGCAGTCGGGTAAATTGGAAACTCGGTGTCCGTCTGTCTGCATGTCACAGCAGTTAAAAACCTATTAAGTGGATGTAAGTATTTGTCTAACTTGCAATACTGCATAAAAACAATGGTAAAAAAGATTATGGAAATATTGTTATTCATAGGTAGGTATTTATTACTTATTATACTTATTTAAAAAAGTTTTATACTTAAACAAAGAACCACCTTCGAACAGGGTGAGAAATAACTCAAAATTAAACGTTAGGAATCATTCTTTTTTACAACAACCTTTTTTTATTAGAAAAAAGAGCAGCAGATTGATGAAGTTTTTTTCAAGGACCTGTTAGTGTCCGACTAGCGAGTGGTGACATTTTTTCTCAAATTTTTCATGAATATGGCAACAATTTTATCTATTTTATATATAGTGTTATAGTGATATTTTAAATTTGCTGCCTTGTGTCTCCGACTCCCTGGTCGGACTCTACTCAAAATCTATGAATTTGAATTTTATATTATAACACACCTCGCAGTTAGCGCCATCTCTATTGTTCATCAAATAATGCATTGCAAAACAACACAGTCAGCTGTTTCGTAACCTTCTCTGACGTAGTTACAACTTCTCTCAATAGATGTCTCAGTATTAAACAGACTTTAAATACTTATAAATAAAAAAATATGATAGAAAAAATATTGAATACTAATAAGCGTATTGTTACAAGATGAATAGGCGTAAATAAGAAATACATTTCTATATCTAAATCGTAACACCGTCGCACAAACAAACAGTTAACTGTCAAACTGAGAAACTGACTGAAATGTCAAAGTTGGCAAAATAAACCGACGAGTCGATTTTGTGTTAGTGCTAAAATATTGCAGTTTTGTCGTAAAATCTGTTTCTATTCGGGATTCTTTGAATGGGAAAAGGAATATAGTGTGGATTTCGACATGATTGTCTGTGCTGGGTGTGTGTGAGGCAGTTGCCGCGATTGCGGAAGTGCAATAAACATGCAGCACGATCACAACCCACTGTAAGTATACCAACTACCCTAGAAGCTAGGATACACTACTAAATACATTAACACCTTGTAGATTCGCCATATTTTAACTAGTTCACAGTACTTTCTTTTGTGTTTAGGTAAATAGATACGTTCGATTAGCTTTGTGTTCGTGTAGTCACGAATAAAACTTTAACGTGATTGATTATATTTAACGCTACAGTTTTTTTTTAAATTTTAGTCTGTGGGCACTGCTCTACTTTTTATTTTATTTTTTAAATTAGGACTAAGGTATATCTTTAAAATGTTAACTTTTTAGAGCCTAGTTTGGCTCCTATGTTGTGCAGGTACATTTATTTAGTCATGATTTGACCTCAAAGTGGCCTTGTTCATAGCTCGTTTGGTAATCTGTTAATTAAGTTGGACTGTGAACTGTTTGCATTATGCTTATTTTTGTAAACATTTGATTAGTTGGTTGACAGATTGGTAACTTGTTAATTTCAGCCACTATTAGTGCACTAGCAGACTACAGAATAAATTCTCAGCTAAATGTGTTTTGCCACCACTATCTGTCCAATAGAACTCTTCTTCTTCTTTATTACTGGCGGCTGACTGATTTCACCTATATGAAGTGAGTGAAAGTATGATTAATAAAGAAAAAAAATCAAAAGTCAAAGCTGTACATTTTTTCATCGGCCATTTTCCCTCCTTGGACGTTACTTGAATATCAATAGAATTCATCTAATAAAAGGTGGTCTAAAGGGGTACTTAGGTCCTTCAATAAGTTAGTCGTTATTTACTTGATGAATTTCAACTTGATTAATATAGATATTTAAATAAAAACATACCATAAAGTTTCCAATTTTGTTCAAAATACTGTATGTCACATGTTGGTTGATTTAAAAGAGCATTAGCGGAGGCCTATTAAAGGTCCAGGGGTTCACAAAGCACACTGAGATTGGCTGCTCTATAAAGATATTTTACCTGTGGATTCACCTGCTTAGTTGTTTTTCTATCACCTAGTTATCTTAGTATCCACTAACTACAAGTTTAAGGGATTCGTAATGAAATATTTTTTATGTTATTAATTAGTATATCAGATCAATTGTTACTCCAGTTAACCATGGAATAAATATAACTTTTTTAAATGAATCGATGAGGAATAGACGGAACTCTTCATAATTTATAGGCACACCTATAGCGATTTTGGTATTTTTCATTGTAACTCGAGTATTTGCTAGAGCACTTTTGCTTTTGGAAAGCACTATTTGTTGAAGTGGAACTGATGATGAAGACCACAGATGGCCATCAGAACTCCTAAACAAAGGGTATATATTTCAAGGGTGGCAACAAGATATTTTGATTAAGATAGTTGAGGGACTATGACGAAGCATAATATTTAGGTTTAAATATATGACTATGACTATGACTGTGTTGATGTGTTGGTCGAATAAACGTTTTTCTATTCTATTCTATTCTATTCTATTCTATGAGCTTCCAACGGCGTTGCTTGCGGCGAGATTGAAATGTTCTATAGTTTCTTATTAATTGAGAAATGGGACTATCGGATTGACCTATTACCTACTATTTTATTAATCAAAGTTATTTTTTACTTTTTAAAGATGGTTTTTTTTTAAATTTATGTTAGATAAATGTTGTTGAATCTTTTATTTCAGATCGGCAGATGAGAGCAGTGCTGTAGAGGGAGATGGAGACAGAGGGAGATACAGGTACATATCCAAACATAAGATGAAATAGAAAGTTAATTGATTTAAAGTTCAAACAGAAGATAAGATTTTCTTTACTTGCAAACTTAAATACTTTTTGTCTGTGTCTTTGTTTGTTAAACTATTGTGTTTATCTGTGTATTTAATAAATGCAGTTTTGCAGTTGCCTTTGACCTTTCCCATCATGACCAATTGAAGCAGTTGGTATCTATCACGCAAAGCATGTGCCCAAGATATCATTTTCTCTTTTTGTTGGTATTTATTACTTATTGGTTGCAATATTTGCTGAAGTAGGGTCTTGGTTCTGACTCGTTTTGAGACTGGCAACACGATAATAATAGTATACCGTCAAAAAAAGGTTAAAACTACTACTTATGCGATGTAAATCATTATTGCTACTGTATTACTGTCAGTGAGAATCTGTAATTCGTTGCTGATACTGCTGAACCGCGTATCTAACAAATTTATAATAGAGTAAAATAAACCTTACTATACCATTAAAAAGGTGCATTTTACTCCTTATTAAAAATGTTACTTACGCGGTTTTTCAATTACATCGACGAATTGGCTTTCGGATTGTATGTTTGTCTCTAATGTACTTAAATTAAGGCCCTGAATTGGTTTGAGTAAATATACAAAAAATGCAGTGTGGCCACACCTTTTTATTTAAATCTGTGCATGTGTCGCAGCCTCATGGTGCGCTGTGCGTCGCAGTCCTCCCTGGACGAGTGCTCGCAGCGCGCGGAGCCGGGCCCCGGCGCGCGCGCCGCGCATGCGCTGCGGCTGCTCGACTCGCTCGCGCGCCTGCGCGCAGATACCGCGCTTTGTGACGTCAGATTACGGGTTAGTATTAATGACTTAGGCCCGTATTAATAAACTCGTCTTAGCTAAGATGCCCGTCACAAGATACGTCAAAGTAAACGTCAAACATAAGAGAAATGTCATTTTTGACGCATCTTGAAACAAGCTAAAGCGATGATGCTGCGATGACTTAAGAAAGCATTTGACTAACAACAAAAAAATCTAAGCCCCGCGCTCGGAGCTCTTATTTCTGAACGATCTACCCTTCGAGCATAATCATTTAAACGTTGCCCAACTCCGTTAGCATTCTAGGCGATAAACACAAACACAATGAAACCCCTGTCAAACACAAAATAAAAGCACAAGATTGGAAGCGATAGGGTGTGTAGTACCTACTGATGTGCCAAAGGAAACTTTCCAAAATTGCGGAAAATTTCATGTAGGAAAATTTCGGAAACTTCTCACAATTTTGTATGGGGATTGAAACTTTCCGTTTCTTAAATTTAAATTTCCTATATTTCTTCGCAACTTGCACATCACTGGTAGTACCGTCTATTCTTAACATTTACATTCTGTATGCATATTCCAGGCATGCGCCGAAGGCTGCGCGGACGCGGGCGGGGGCGAGGGCGGGGAGGGCGCGGCGGGGGCGGGCGTGCCGGCGCACCGCGCGCTGCTGGCCGCCAGCTCGCCGTACTTCCGGGCCATGTTCACGCAGTTCGACGAGCGGACCAGGCCCGCCGTCACCATACAGGTCTCTCCAGACAACATAACCATCGCCATCCTCAACGGGTTATTCCCACCTGTTACCACCAATTTGTTACCACTGGTAACAGCTGGGATTTAAGTGTAGTTCTCACCAAATATTTTAGTGGTTACAAATGGATAAAATATTCCCACTTGTTACCACTGAGTCCTTTATTGGTGGTAACAGGTGGGAAAAAAATCCCAGCTGTTACCAGTGGTAACAAATTGGTGGTAACAGATGAGAATAACCCTCGTCAACATCATGGTCATCATTAACATGATCACCCCTATCATCACTGCTATCATTATCAGAATCATTATCAGTAGCAGAGGCGACGCTACGCACATCGTCGGTAATACTGCCAAACCGCGTAATATTTTTAATAAGGAGTTAAATGCACCTTTTCAATAAGATAATAAGGTTTATTTTGCTCTATCACAAATTTGTTAGTTACGTGGTTTTGTAGTATCACCGACGACATTATGCTGCTGCTGCCAGACGACCATTTGTTAGGCAACCGGCACAGCTTCCTTTGATGTACTTTTTAATTTTTAGCCAAAAATGTACAAAAAAAAATCCGTTCTACCCTCATTATCTCCGAAGTTTATTAATCAAAAGACTGAAAAAAACTTGATGTATAGATAATTATTTATATTTTATGGGAAAAATAAAATGAAGTGCTAATTATTTACAGTTTTTGAGAAATAGCAAAAAAAAACTTACGAAATCTGTATTAAAATTTAGGCTTGCCAAAATGGACCTTATTGCATAGAAAATAAAGTTCATATCTTAAATACGGAACCTTCTTCGCGCAAGTCTGACTCACACTTGACTGGTTTGTTAAACATATTATGCTGTACTATATTTTGTAGTTTATGAAAGATGAGTTTGCGATTTTGTAAATTTGTTTCTTTCCACGATAATTTTTTTGGGAACGGAAAAATACACTTACTTGCTATTTACGTGTGTGTGGTAGTATTATATTGTATATTATATTATTTCTATGTTTAGGTATGTATCTTATTAAGGAAGATATTTTATTTTCTTCCAATTTCTCTGTTGTATGTACTATTTGTCTATCCTTCGGCATTGTCCTTGCTCATTCTACTCCAAGGTTAACTGGAAGAGATCCCATATGGGATAAGTTCGCCTATGTACATTATTTATATTATGCAAACATGTATTGTAATTGTTTATGTGCAATAAAGAGTTTACATACATACATACATACAGGCCTATGTGTTCATTGTATCTACAGGACAGTTTTATCTTCAAAATCCTCATAAGACGTTAGAGGGTCGTCATCTCAGCCAAAATCAGTATCGTAATACAAGTAACTATCCGATTCCACCTTGTTCACCACCAAAGAACTGTGTGACAGTGATATTATAAAACATTTTTCTCAAACATGCTCGGAAAACACGGTTTTCCGATTGAAACACAAGGACGGAAAGAGCCTCATTTTACTCCTAGGAGTAAAAAAACCATATGAAAACACTTTCCGTCCATGTCCATATATTTCTTAAAAATGCTGTCAATTTGCATACAAAATCAAAAGGACCAAGACAAAAATTCCAAACAGCCAAGGTAACTGCTCGCTTATTTAGCACAGTGCGTGTGTTTCTTTTTGAATTTGCATTCCAATGTCTATGGTTAGTATTTAAAAACAATTGACAGTCGGTAACATTCGTTCATTCTGCATAATATAACTGTGAAACCGAATATTAAACTATTTGTTGTGTGAAATACTTACTATAAAAAATTAGCTCAAGCGACGAAAGTGACGAAATAGGTACCGCCTATATTAAAATCTGAAGCTGCCTCGGTTAAGCAAAACCTGCTTCCCGCTAAATCTAAGGAAATTAAATTACTTGCTTTTTAGAAATGTATTTGTATTATTTCCTCACATGTTTGAGAAAAGCATTATGTATGCCTCGGCGGAAATGAGGATTTCCTGACTCGTATTTTAGCAGGCCTCGCTGTTGCTCGGCCTGCTAACCACCTCGTCAGGAAAACCCTTACTTTCCGCGCCTAGGCAACAATGTACTATTATCTACACTCATATCATAAGTCCTCTATAATGCGTTCAGAATCCGTAGACAATGACCATCATTACAAGATACAATTTTACTATGATATTTTTTCTTATCTGTAGCTGTAATGAAAAGTTAAAATTACGATACAACTTTGGATAAAGTAATGTGGTTCAGGAATATCTTCCAAAACCAACACAATTCAAACAGGGGGTCAATTCTAGTATCTATTAAACGTCGACTCGGTATATTTTAAGTAAAATGTCGTACGACGTTTTGATGTCGAATGAGATTAGAATAGGGACTTTGTAAGTTTGTCTATGTTTTTTTTTTTAAACATTCATATTTGTGACACAGGTTAGCTTTGCCGCCATTTCTTTGTTCTGCCGCCGGTTTTTAAAATCCGGAAAGAGTACTTATAATATGTGTGTAGATAAAGTAATGTATGCAACTGTACATAATTAGGCCTTAAAAAACTCGTGTGATGTTATTATGAAACTCGCCTTCGGCTCGTTTCACAAAACCACACTCGTGTTTTAAGGACCCTCTTTATGTACCAGTTACATAAAATACTATTGTTTGACACTCCTTACGACTTGAACTATTACGTCACTGTGATAGAGTTCTTTGGTGGGTCAGGGCTCCGTTGGGCTGATATAACACCGCAACTTCAGAACAATAATGACATAATTCAGAAATTTTGGCTTTCGGGTTAGGGCTCGTATCATAATCATACCTGGGATAACTCGGGGCATCTGTACGAAAGTGATGTAGCAAAATATTATATCGACATAAAATATATCGATGTTACTGCCAACATGTATATACATTTAGATGTTGGTAGTATAGACATAAGTAAATCTTTCATTTAATACAAAACGGACTCATTCCAAAATCGGTCAGTGTTGAATTTTGAAATTAGAAGCTAAAAGAAGAAGTATAAGATTTTCAATGCAAGAGAAAATTATTTTGGATTGTGTCCGTTTTGCATTTAATGAGCGAAATATTACTTATTTTCTCTTCATATTTAGATAAAAAATAAACAAATTAACACGTATATTTATATGTTTACTAGTTGACGCGGCAAACGTTGTTTTGCCTTATAAAGACAAATAATAAAGACAAATAATTTGCAATAAAATAATATTGCGACTATAAATTGAAATGTAAGCTATCCTATCTTTCAAGTTGGGTCGAATTGCACACGGTGTGCAAATCAAATTTAAAATCGGTTCAGTAGTTTAGGAGTTCATCGCGGACAAACAACGTGACACGTAATTTTTATATATATAGATTTACAACAGTTTTCATAATATACAATCAATATTTTTTCCATATTCGTCGCTATTAATGATTGCTGTCTAGATGAAAATATCCACTTTAAACTGCTAAACGTACGAATATGAATGGAACTGACAGTAAATTTTCATTTTGATTGAAATGACATCCGCATAGTTTTGTTATCTTAAGAGGCTCGAGATATCAGATATGACATCGAACCTCTTTACAGTAATCGAGAATGTTCAATGTGCACATGTATTAATTTAATTATATCGAGATCTTTTTTATCGATATCAAATCCCTAGAACTTGCCCCGAGTTATCCCAGGTATGATCATAATCTATTTATGACTTGAAGTTTGAAGCAGAAAAATTTGAATTAGGTCACTAACGTCCTGAAGGTGCCACATGCTATTGCTAACTATTGTCAAATTTCTAGAATGTGGAGCCGGAGGCGTTGCAAGCGATCATCGATTACATCTACAACCCAGATTCCTTGGTGATCACTGAGGAGAACGTTCAGGTCGGTGGCTTAGGCATGCTGTAGCTGTGTGACTTACAGCAGAACCTCGTCGCCTGGCGTGATGCCATCGTGGACTCGGCGGGAAATGTCAATAAATTTGGATCCCCTTGCATCTTCATCCATTAACCTACCGCCAAGCAGCAGTGTTCGCATTGTTGTGTTCCGGTTTGGGGATAAGACAGCCGGTGAAATGACTAGCATAGAGGCATTCCATCTTAGTCCTCAGGGTTGGCAGTGCATTTGCAGTCTTGTGAATGCGAATGTCTATGGGTCACAGTTTCCACTTACCATCAGGTGGCCTGTGTGCTCGATTGCCTTCCTATGCCATAAAATAAATAAATAAATTTTCGCACTCACTTGATCGAATAAATCATTTCAACCATCGAAAGCTAATTTCTACAGAAATCTTATGGTTTTTAGGTTATCTTAAGTATAGCAGTTATTTCTCCCCCCCCCCCCCCCCCCCCATTGAGTCAAATGAAATATGTTTTAGTACCGATAGTGTTATTTAACATCGTAAGGCCCAGTGTGCAATAGGATGTAAATAATCAAGGCAATTTACTTTGAACTCTGTTGCAATAAGAATAAGGTTTATTTTCCTATGTTGATTAACTGAAAATGTCATTTTCGGACAATCGCAATTGAACTTTATTCCCTTGATTGTAGATTCAAAGTCCCAGTTACAAAAAAAACCCATTTTTCAGTATGGTTACGAGGTTAAAAAAAACTCGTTTTGAGATGTATGAGTTTGAACTTAATTCTCTCTACGTTTAAGTTTAAAATCGTACGAGGCTATATAATAAAAATGAATTGCTAAATGTGTTGCTAAGAGCAAAACTCGAGAACGGCTGAACCGATTTGGCTGATTTCTATTTTGTTGTGTTCGTCATTGTCAGGACAAGGTTTGTATGATAGACAATAATTGATAAATCCAACGGCGAAGCCGCTGGCGGGCCGCTAGTTATACATAAAAACGGTTCACTAATCTTTTACCAAATCATCATTTGGCAAACTATATCATTTTACAAACTCTCATGTCACAATGAGGTACTTTAAAAAAAAAACTAGAATCGGTTTGCGTTTGACCTCAGTTTCACCTGATGTTAATTGACGACGAGATCGAAGGTGGCACACGCTTACCCAGAAAATGTCTATTCACTGTTGCCTTGAAAACACCATAATTCCGGGAATACAGACGCAGTGGGAGCGTTCCACTCCCTAGCAGTGCGAATAAGAAACGAATCAATGGGTATTCTACTACATGTGGATGGAAGCCCTCCCGGCGGCGTCTAGAAGACCGATGTGAGAAACACACTTACATCCTGTTGCATTTTTTTTTTTGTGGTCAAAGGACTAACCTGACTTAACTTATTTAATAACCCATGTAACCTACGTAATTGTAATGATCAGACCTAGGAATATACGGGGCAAAGTTAAATGACAGCTAGGGACTGCTATATCGATAAACTGAATTATCGATGCTTTTCCGATATACTAGTGATTGCTACAAGTTTTGCTTGTGCAAACAAAACTTGGAGCGATCACTAGTTTATGGGAAAATCATCGATGGTTGAGTTTATCGATATAGGCAATCCCTAGTTGTCATTTAATTTTGCCCCGTATATTCCTAGGTCTGGCAATGATTTAGGCGCATTTTGCAAATTGAAAGTTTGTAAAATTATACGTTTTTCAAACGTACGTTTGGTCAAATGAACGCGATAAAGACAAGTACGATTGTGATGTTACAGGCTGTTCTGTCAGCAGCATCGCTGCTCCAAGTGACAGGAGCCCGGGCCGTCTGCTGCGCGTTCCTGGCCAGCGCTCTGGCCCCCGACAACGCCCTTGGCATCCGAGCCTTCGCAGAACTTCACGCGTGCTCAGAACTGCAAGCAGCCGCTGCAAGATTCCTGGACCAGCATTTCCTCCAAGTCTTGGACGCGGATGAGTTCCTCGCTTTGGCGCCAGACGCGCTGGCTGCGTTGATTGACTCGGATAGGATCACGGTATAGTTTGTGATGGTTACGGTATTTTTCCGGCACTTTTTCAGAACAACTTCAGAACAATTAGTGACCTAATTCAGAAATTTAAAATTATTAATTGAAAATTAATTTACGGTCTCTATAATAATAAATTTATGACTTGAAGTTTGGAAGCTGAAATTTTGACTTATGTCACTATTGCTCTGAAGTTGCTATATATTGATACAATACAATACAGAACACAATATTCAATAGAAGATTAAAGTAGAGATAAACTTTTGACGGCTGAAAATTGAAATCTAGTAAAAAGTTACTCGGAAATTAATTTATCTCTTAACAGTCAAAGTCAAAGTCAAAGTTCTTTATTCTTAAATTTAGGCATATTATAATGCACCTATGAATGTCAAAAAGCATTACCACCGGTTTGAAAAATAAAACCTTTGGCCCGAGAACAACCGGCGTAAGAAACTCAGAAAGATAAATTTTTCAATATCACAGTATTTTTTCAGTGCACATTTTTTAAGCGTATATTAATCATGCGGGATGCAAACATCCGTATCCATGATATAATCGCTTAGTTTATATGCTCAGGAAATTAGTTTCTGTTTTATGACAGATTTAAATTTAGAGTCAGTAAACTCAGTATTTTTGTTTGGAATTTTATTGTAGAATTTTATACAATTTCCTAAGAATGAGTTTGAAGTTTTGGCCGTCTATAAAATATGGTTTTGAGCTTTCCTGTGGTCCTGTTTGCTTTTGGCTTATCCATGGTCGCCGGGAAATTGTGTGAATTCTTCCTAACAAAGATTATTATTCCAAATACATATTAAATCAGTTCCTAATTACGGCCAACAATACCTAAGCCATTGTTGCCTTTACGATTTCATGTTCAAAATAGGATAAAGCCACCAGTGGTGAGCCAGAGACCAGTAGTCGACCTTATATGAGTGCGAAGAGTAGGAAATATATCTTTCGCACTCTTCCCACTCATACTAAGTATAGGCAGAGGCCGACTACAGGTCTCTGACTGACCACTGGTGATTTTAACCTATTTGCTAATACTCTTTAGGTTTACGTTGTATTTAATATGTTTTACTAACATTTCCAGGTGCCAAACGAAGAGGTGATCCTGGATGCGGTTATTCGTTGGATGCAGCATGACCCTGAGGTAAACCTGAATGGCGTAACCTTTGTGTTTACTAATGCTTGTGTAGTTTTTTTGTAAAAAGAACCGTATACACACGTATACCTTGAATATTGTAGATGGAAAATTTTACTGAAAGAAGACATTATTTGAATTTAAAAAACAATTTAAACTGCATTCATATATATTTCAATAATTACATGGTTGACCCAGGAATCGAACCCGTTCCACGAGAAAACATCATCATCATACCTGGGATAACTCGGGGCATCTGTACGAAAGTGATGTAGCAAAATATTTTATCGACATAAAATATATCGATGTTACTGCCAACATCTAATTGTTATTCGACATAAATAAATAATACTTATTTTCTCGTAATTTTTAGATAAAAAAATAAATACGTATATTTATATGTTTATTTAATAACAGTTTTCATAATATATTTTTATACTTTTTCCATATCTGTCGGTATTAATGATTGCCGTCTAGATGAAAATATCCACTTAAAACTGCTAAACGTTCTTTCAACGTCCACAGTGGTCAACGGGGCATTCAGATATTCATTTATTTATTTATTTATTTATTTATTTATTTATTTATTGCAAACATATTTACACGGCATTACAGTTGGAACCAATACACCGAGAAACATTAAACTTATACAAACAAAAAAAAAAAAGAAGAAACCACAAAAAGCTTAAAAGAAAAACAGATCAATTCAGAACCGTAAAAAATAAACAAAATAAAATAAAAAACAATTGTCATTAGGTAATACTGGAAGGCCTATCATCCATCATCTCACAAAATCTCAGACATTCACGGCACAGTGTTGCCCATCGCCATGCAAACAAGTCACACTCAGGCACGGACGCCAGGAGCGCATTCAGCAGCACTAGGACGCGGAGCAAGGGCGAGTTCCGGCGCGACACCGTACGCGCCGCCGGCACCGCCAACAGGGGGCGCACACGCGGCCTAAGGGTTATCCGGAACACATCCGGCACGAACAGCCTCACGACTTGGCCCACTAGCTCAGGGCAGTCGGACTCTCCACGCAATATACGGCAGGCAGTAAGTAACAGGTTGTTGTTACGCCTTACCTCCAATGAATTAAACCCAAGGGAGCCAAGCAAAAATTTGGTTGGATAGAGGAACGGGTAATACCCATAGGTTTTCTTGTAAATAAATCTGAGGATTTTTTTTTGGATCCTTTCCAGGAGTAAAACATATGTGCATTCATGCGGATTCCAAATAAGCGACGATGCCTCTAATTTACTTCTCACCAAAGCGTTAAAGACAAGCGTTATGGCCCCAAGATCGTGGAAGTCTTTGACATTGCGGATAACAAAACCTAACCTCCGAAAGCAGTCACTCACGAGCCCTCGGATGTGATCGTGAAACGTGAGGCGCGTGTCAAAAACAACACCTAGGTCTTTCACAGAGTCGACCCGGTTAATAAGCTCTACTCCCAGGATATATTGAGCATGCAAAGGTGCAGAAGTGCGACTAAATGTGCACACACAGCACTTGGCCGTGTTGAAAAGGAGTTTATTGTCCACACTCCACCGGACCACCGAGTTAATATCATCCTGTAAATAGTCACAGTGTGCCTTATCTCCAACCCCATATACCAGCTTGAGATCGTCAGCATATAGCAGGCATTCTGCATGCTTTACGACTGACTCCAAATCGTTAATCATAATTCCAAATAGGAGGGGACCCAATATCGAACCCTGACTGACACCAGATCGAGTACGATACGGAGCCGAAACGAAGTATCCATGCTGAACAAACTGCTGTCGATCACGAAGATAACTCGCAAAAAAAGTTAGCAACTTCAGGGAGAACCCAATATTGTCAAGTTTAGTTAGGAGAACATCGTTATCTACGCGATCGAAAGCCTTTTTAAAGTCGAAATAAATGACGTCCGCCTGAACACCTCTATCAAGATGCTCGGAAATGGTATCAACCAGGGTTAAGAGGTTACTGTTAACAGAGCGGCCTGGCCTGAAGCCGTGCTGCGAGTCACACAGGAAAGGTTTGATCTGTGCCGATATCGTCCGGTGCAGTATGGACTCAAACAACTTTGCCAGGGAAGAGAGTATAGCTATAGGCCTATGATCCTCGACATCTACTGACTTGCTATTCTTAGGTATAGGCCTAACCCTTGTAACTTTCCACTGATGCGGGTATCTTCCGGACGAGAGTGCCAAATTGAACAGAAAATGAACAGGAACCTTCAACTGCTCTATGCAACCTTTAATAATATACGCAGGCAAGTTATCAGGCCCAGCAGAGCTCTTAGGTTTAAGCCGTTTAATACCTGTTTCAACATCCTGAATAGAAATATTGTTTATATCAACATGTTGGCAGGAATGACTCATACTACTGTTTACTACAGCGTGCACATCAAGGCGAGGGACGCCCGGCAAGAATACACCAGAGAAGAAACCCGAGAACGCCTCCGCAGCTTCTGCCCCGACTAACCGTTCTCCCGCCAACATCACTTCGGACACAAATCCGCCTTTCGACCTAAGACTGTGTATATGCTGCCAGAAAGACCGCGGATCACTTCTAACCTGACTTTGAATTCGATCTATGTAACCATCGTAAGCTAAGGATATTCGATGCTTGACATCCGTCCGAAGTTTGGCATACCTACCGTACACATCCCTATTCTTGGTAGCTTTCCACCTCCGATGGAGCCTAGCTTTCAACGCTATATCTGCTATCAGATCAGCGGTGAACCATACGGGGTAAAGTCTAGTGGCCCGTTTTGATCGACGCTTCTTAGGTATACAGGCGTCAAAAGTATCATAAACTACTTTATAGAAACTGTCTACCGCAATGTCAACGTCATCCATCTGAAGAATTTCTTGCCAGCTTACCTCAGATATAAGTTTATACAGAAGCTCATAATTGCCTTTAGCAAAATTCCAGTCTCGTTGTAATTCTATGTTACTAGGATCTGTTTGCTCAGAGGCGGACCGACGCGAGGCTTCGCCTAAGGGAACCGATATCTCCAGTGGCGGGTGGTATAAATCTCGTCTAGGCACCAGTCCCCCTCCCTCAATCTCCTGAACACTGATACCGCGAATACGCTCAGATGCCAGCACAACATCCAATTTTCCTCCATACGCATTCATGACCTCATTCATCTCATTCAGATCACATACAGTTAAGAAATAGGAATAATAACATATAATACTAGAAGATGTATAGAGTGGATTTAAATTAAGATCACCGACAATAAGAACTTCACCATTTAGTGTCTCTAACACTTGTTCCACAGCTTGAAACCAGCGCATGTACACTTCATCAGAAGCACTGGGGGGGATGTAAACCACACAGATGTAGCAGGTAGTCCGATTTAATGTGACTGAGGCCCATAAGTCCTCCCCCGTGGGAGTCTCCAAATCATGACACCGCCGCATCTCAAGGTTAGGGCGCGCGGCAAGCAGCACACCACCCCCGCGAGAACCGGTGGCACGATCTCGGCGTAAAACACACCAACGACCCCATGAAAGTTCAGTGTCATCGACAGCTTCTGTCAGAAATGACTCGGTCACTGCTATCACATCACATGTCAGAGACATAAGATTGAGCCTGAAGAAATTGAGCTTAGTGTTAAGACCTCTGACATTCTGATATATGACGTCTAAGCTCATTATCTGCTTCGGACGCAACTGGACCTTAGGAACGGCCTGCGAGACTCCCGCGGTTTTGTCGTCTAAGAAATAACCACTCCTTGACTCTGGCGTTATCCGGCCATACCGTTGCGGACATACACCTTTCAAACATTTCCATTGAAACTCCTATTTTATAGGATTTATATTCTCCTTTCGGCTTAAGCTCTTCAACGGTGCATGGGCTATCTGGGCAAAGAGTTTGTAGATACGCTCGTATATCATCTGCTCCCGAGATCATATTCCACGGGTGGATGTATTTGCGGTGTTCTACCGCCTTAAGTGACGTTACATCTGGGCCAGCGGTGCCTCGTACAGAGGTAAAACGTCTCTTTCGGTGACGAACCTCCTGGAAATCCCCAGCTCCAAGCTCCTCCCCAACAAAGGTCTCATCGCCGGTTTGTGCTTCACTACGACCACGAGACCCTACTGTGCGCATCTCACTTATCGGTGCCTCAGCCCGCACGGCAGCCGGCAGCTCCTCAGCCGGTGGCACAGCTTTCACAACTACCGCAGGTTCACCTGTACTGGTTGCCGAATACTTCATGTCGCGGGTCTTGCTCTTCTCTTTGGACTTAGAGTTATCCGTACCTGGCAGTGGAGGCCAAGATTCGCCGCACTTACAAGGGGCAGCAGACGCAGACTCAAGTTTGATCAGCCTCTCATTGACCACCTCGAACTTAATAGCACTGTCGGCGCAGTGGCGTGCCTAGGGTTTCAGAATAGGGCAAGCCGAGAGATAGGTATGTTTTGTAGTTTTTACGGTTATTATGGATAAATTTATCTTGTTACCACATTACTGATCAATCTTCACTTCACTCTGCAGTTGTAGGTATAGGCATTTGCTTACGTGGACGAGCTCACCAAAGCACCCTGAAGGCATGTTACCACTAGATATAATTTTACAGACATATCAGCAATTGCATACTTTCGGTGGCCTTGAAAAAAGCCGCTTGGTTTGTATGAGAGAATAAAATAAAGGTTCAACTTCTTATTTTAACTTTGCTTGCCTAGGGAGAAAGCAATAAGTACTTACTTTTATTTCAATTACCTATCTAAAAATTACATACATATTACACAACATAGTTAAATTAAATTATTATTTGTATACATCGAATGTGTTTTTCTAAAACGCCATCGTACCTATTTTGAAAGTAGCGACACAAGCTCTAAAAAATTACCCTTATTCAATGAAGTTTTAGACTCATCGTGACCTCTGAAGTTCTTGTTGTGCTAAATGACAAACAACATCGACTAATCTTTGAAAAACGCTACTATTGTTATCAACACGCATGTTGTTTTGTAATTTCCTTTGATAATTGGCGCGATAAAGATGTCTCAATTCGCTGTTTACCAAAATCACTAAAATAAATTACCGCGTTCATGTGTTTTCGAGAATTCATGTGTCTTTTAATGGCGCCAGCTAAATTATTTAAATCGTCATAACCAGACCAGATGTATTCCACACGTTTTTGTCGTTAGAAAAGAAAATACAACACCAGCAATGTAACTTATTAGAGTGCGAACAACCAACAATCCAATGAGTTTTGTACACTGACCTGTTAAACTGTCTTTTGTGCGATTTACTACTCTGAGAAATACACAAGTCAGGCGTAGGTTTTGCCGAAGAAATAAGTACCTTTTTCTCTGCAAAGTCCAAAGATTTTACCTTTCCGTCGACAAGCAAAGTTTGTGCACACTTTAAAATATCACGTTCACACAGGACTTCCTCCATTGTCAATCTAATTGAATCACAACTCACAACACCACAAAAAAAAACTTATTATTGCACTGACCGCGCCGCGCCGCTCAACGCCTAAACAAACTATTCAACACGTGAATAAAAGCATTTGTCAACAAATAGAAATGAAGTGAAGTTGGCCGCTAACGCGGCTCAACGCGCGCTCCGCGCCTGCGCGAAGCGAATTTCGCATTTACTATGGACTCGTGTACAACTTCATACGCAATCAGGGCTTTTTACTCCCATACTATTTGCCATATTAATACACGACCAGTCGTGTTTGGGCATATGCCGTTTCGGTGGGTAAGACAGAGAATATGAAAGCCCGATTGCAAGCCAATACGTGCGAGCGAGATACGAGCTAGCCGCGTCATGAATAGTTCGACTGGTTGCCGCACAGCGCTGAGCGCTGTGCTGCGTAGGTGGCGGCCGGCGGTGCGCGGTAAAATTTAGTAGGTATAGGTACTACTGTTGCATGTAATTTGATTTGAAGAATTTAGTGAGAGCGCGCGGCGCGCGAAGGTGAAATACCTATCTAATACATTACGTGCATTTAATGAATAGTTATTTTTGTAAGGCAAGGCAAGCCCGGCTTTTGGGCTTATATGGCAGTACCGCCACTGTGTCGGCGAGTGCCTCCTGGAATAAAGCAATAGTAGAGACTGCATCCGCCAGCTGTTTAGACAGCGTGGCCATTTGATCTCGTGTTAGCTGCAGTTCTCGCGTCATCGCCAACAAAGAAATATCCGTCGACTGCGGCGTAGGGTGAGAGGATTCACTCTTATTCCTAGTTGCAACACTCTTAACAGCGACCGGTGTGCAAACAGATTCACGCGTCATCTCCAGCAACGAAACATCCGTCGACCGCAGCGTAGGGTGAGAGGAGTCACTCTTATTCCTGCTTGCAACATTTTTAACAGTGACCGGCGTGCCAACAGGGGTGTCACAATTACGTCCTACTTTTTTACTCGCGATGCAGCACTCAGGGCACACCCAAGAGTCTTTCTCGACCGACGTTAAGGTTTTGCTGGTACACAGATAGTGGTACAGTTTACCGCAAGTTCCCACCATGCACTGCAGGTATTGTTCACCCACAGACAGCTCTCCGTTACACGCCTGACAAATCATATCAGCACTATCGGCCCTTTTCATTGCGTACTTACACTGCGTAGCACTGCGGGGGTCGGAACAGCGTTGAGCGTTGCGTAGCACGTTCGTAGCGCGTTCGTAGCGCTTCGTAGCAAATTGGCGTAGCCGATGTCGTATTCACCAACCACTCCAAGGTCACTATGCGCTCCGACTGGTCGTCTATTCCGCCTCGGTTGAGGAAGCGATGCCTGGTCCAGCGGTGGAGGCGTTGGCTTCTCACACTGGTGACGCGGGTTCAAATCCAACAGCACGCACAAACACCAACTATCCCTTTCCAAAACGCCCACTGGGAGGAGCCGGTCGTAAGAATGTCACAAGAAAGACAAGGAATTCGAATTAACTAAACCAACGAATCAAAAATTAGTTTCGAAAATATTTCAACGCGGAGCAAGTACCAACAACAAACGCGTCCGGTCTCAATGGTTGCGCGGACGGAACGGGATATGACATCGAACCTCTTTACAGTAATCGAGAATGTTCAATGCTCACATGTATTAATTTAATTATATCGCCATCTTTTTTATCGATATCAAATCCCTAGAACTTGCCCCGAGTTATCTCAGGTATGATCATCATGAATTCACGGTCTTCCTTTTATTTCTGTCAATTTTCTGAAATTTTATTGAAAGTATGCAAATGAAACAAAATAACATAATTCTGGTTATTCTTTATTTTAAAAGGATTTTGTAACCTTCATTCTTCATCATCATATTTTTTTTTCTCCTAACAAATTCTGATTGTTTATATTAACAACAGTACCTACATGGGAAAGGCACTCTGAAATACACAATAAGGAAAAAAAATATGATGATGATGAGTGGAGGTTTAAAAATTCTTTTAAAATAAAGAATAACCAGAACTATGTTGCTATTTAGTTTCATTTGTATAATGTCAATAATTTTTTATTTTCACAAACAAAACCTGTAGCAATCAGTAGTATATGGGAAAAGCATCTATAATTCAGTTTATCGATATAGCAATCCCTAGCTGTCATTTAACTTTGCCCCGTATATTCCTAGGTCTGATAATTGCGTAGTTAGATAGATGTACGGCGGGAAGTGCGTTTGTTTACCCCGTGTGTGTGCGCAGGCGCGGCGCGCGCAGCTGGGCGCGCTGCTGCAGCACGTGCGGCTGCCGCTGCTGGCGCGGGACACGCTGGTGGCGCGCGCCGCCGCCGAGCCGCTCTGCTCGGCGCCCGTGCAAGTCAAGGTCAGCTGTTACCCCGTGTTGGTGCGCAGGCGCGGCGCGCGCAGCTGGGCGCGCTGCTGCAGCACGTGCGGCTGCCGCTGCTGGCGCGGGACACGCTGGTGGCGCGCGCCGCCGCCGAGCCGCTCTGCTCGGCGCCCGTGCAAGTCAAGGTCAGCTGTTACCCCGTGTTGGTGCGCAGGCGCGGCGCGCGCAGCTGGGCGCGCTGCTGCAGCACGTGCGGCTGCCGCTGCTGGCGCGGGACACGCTGGTGGCGCGCGCCGCCGCCGAGCCGCTCTGCTCGGCGCCCGTGCAAGTCAAGGTCAGCTGTTACCCCGTGTTGGTGCGCAGGCGCGGCGCGCGCAGCTGGGCGCGCTGCTGCAGCACGTGCGGCTGCCGCTGCTGGCGCGGGACACGCTGGTGGCGCGCGCCGCCGCCGAGCCGCTCTGCTCGGCGCCCGTGCAAGTCAAGGTCAGCTGTTACCCCGTGTTGGTGCGCAGGCGCGGCGCGCGCAGCTGGGCGCGCTGCTGCAGCACGTGCGGCTGCCGCTGCTGGCGCGGGACACGCTGGTGGCGCGCGCCGCCGCCGAGCCGCTCTGCTCGGCGCCCGTGCAAGTCAAGGTCAGCTTTTCATACAGATCCCGAGGAGAAGCTGTTCGGATTAATTCCTTCCGCATCCTTCCGCGTACGCGACAGAATTTCCACCACCATCATTTAGATGGTTGCCAGCTTGCCAGTCCACTGCTGTGCGTTTCACCCGGAATTTCTTGCCTCGCACAACTAAACTGATTCAGATTCAGATTCAGATTTTATTACTCAATATAACACAGTATAAATTACATGGCATGTCAAATTATATGCAGTTACATTGAGGTCGTCAGAAATAGAATTAAATGATAATAATAGAAAGTCAACACAAATACAGAGTACATTAAAAAATAATAATAATAAAAAATTAAAAAAATTAAAAGTCAATCCTATTTATAAGTCAAGTTCCATAATACTCATTCACGGAATCTCACTGTGGAATGGTCTGTCGCCTGCGGTATTTCCGGACCGTTACGACCTTCAAACCTTCAAGAAAAGAGCGTACTCTCATCTGAAAGGCCGGCAACGCACCTGACCTCTGGTGCTGCAGGTGTGTGGGTGACGGTAATCGCTTACCATCAGGCGATCCGTCTGCACGTTTGCCTCATATACAAAAAAAAAACTCCCCTAGCAGAGGAAACGGACACTATTGAGGTTTAATTATACTTTAGTTGAATTAAATTTGGTGCTAAAGTATTATTTACGAAGAGATTTTGTTTTTAAATAATAATCGTTAGACTAAAGTGTCAGCTAGTTGTCTGAATTGTACATGTGAGATAAAAGATTGAAGGGGTTGTAGTATGTTTAGAGTAAAAAAAACGTACTCGTATAAGCAATTCGTTATTTTATACATTTAGTTATAATATTTATACTGACGAACTCGATGTAATTTTGTATACTTATTCCATCTTAGACATCGTTCACACCAAACGTATTGTCCGCCGCCGACGGTGGGCGCGCGGTACGCAGTGTATCGCTTTTCCATAATTCGCACTGCTAGATCAAAACAGTATCAACTCAAAATCCTTGCTAGTTTTGTTTCAAGTTCATATAAGTTGTATTAAAGTTGATTTTGAAATACAGTTATATTTTGAGCAGTGCTATATATATATTTAATTCCTCGTTCACACCGAATCGACAATATGCACCCAAAAATACCTTGGTTTCTGTGAGTGCTCACGGTCGCGGACAATACGTTCGGTGTGAACGATGCGTTAGTACTCAAGGTTAGCAACGCATTTGCAGCCTTTGGATGCAATCTCAGCCTGTGTGCTCGTTTGCCTTCCCTATGACCCAAAAGAACCCACCCTAAAGTATACCCACTTGCTGGTCCCCAGGACCTGGTGATCGAGGCGCTGTCGTTCCACCTGATGCGGCCGGAGCGGCGCGCCGTGGCGGCGGCGGGCTGCCCGCGCGCGCGCCCGCGCCGCCCGCCCCGCGCCCCGCGCGCGCTGCTCGTCGTCGGCGGCCAGGCGCCCAAGGCCGTCAGGTGAGGAGTCGCTGCGCCCGCGCCGCCCGCCCCGCGCGCGCTGCTCGTCGTCGGCGGCCAGGCGCCCAAGGCCGTCAGGTGAGGAGTCGCTGCGCCCGCGCCGCCCGCCCCGCGCGCGCTGCTCGTCGTCGGCGGCCAGGCGCCCAAGGCCGTCAGGTGAGGAGTCGCTGCGCCCGCGCCGCCCGCCCCGCGCGCGCTGCTCGTCGTCGGCGGCCAGGCGCCCAAGGCCGTCAGGTGAGGAGTCGCTGCGCCCGCGCCGCCCGCCCCGCGCGCGCTGCTCGTCGTCGGCGGCCAGGCGCCCAAGGCCGTCAGGTGAGGAGTCGCTGCGCCCGCGCCGCCCGCCCCGCGCGCGCTGCTCGTCGTCGGCGGCCAGGCGCCCAAGGCCGTCAGGTGAGGAGTCGCTGCGCCCGCGCCGCCCGCCCCGCGCGCGCTGCTCGTCGTCGGCGGCCAGGCGCCCAAGGCCGTCAGGTGAGGAGTCGCTGCGCCCGCGCCGCCCGCCCCGCGCGCGCTGCTCGTCGTCGGCGGCCAGGCGCCCAAGGCCGTCAGGTGAGGAGTCGCTGCGCCCGCGCCGCCCGCCCCGCGCGCGCTGCTCGTCGTCGGCGGCCAGGCGCCCAAGGCCGTCAGGTGAGGAGTCGCTGCGCCCGCGCCGCCCGCCCCGCGCGCGCTGCTCGTCGTCGGCGGCCAGGCGCCCAAGGCCGTCAGGTGAGGAGTCGCTGCGCCCGCGCCGCCCGCCCCGCGCGCGCTGCTCGTCGTCGGCGGCCAGGCGCCCAAGGCCGTCAGGTGAGGAGTCGCTGCGCCCGCGCCGCCCGCCCCGCGCGCGCTGCTCGTCGTCGGCGGCCAGGCGCCCAAGGCCGTCAGGTGAGGAGTCGCTGCGCCCGCGCCGCCCGCCCCGCGCGCGCTGCTCGTCGTCGGCGGCCAGGCGCCCAAGGCCGTCAGGTGAGGAGTCGCTGCGCCCGCGCCGCCCGCCCCGCGCGCGCTGCTCGTCGTCGGCGGCCAGGCGCCCAAGGCCGTCAGGTGAGGAGTCGCTGCGCCCGCGCCGCCCGCCCCGCGCGCGCTGCTCGTCGTCGGCGGCCAGGCGCCCAAGGCCGTCAGGTGAGGAGTCGCTGCGCCCGCGCCGCCCGCCCCGCGCGCGCTGCTCGTCGTCGGCGGCCAGGCGCCCAAGGCCGTCAGGTGAGGAGTCGCTGCGCCCGCGCCGCCCGCCCCGCGCGCGCTGCTCGTCGTCGGCGGCCAGGCGCCCAAGGCCGTCAGGTGAGGAGTCGCTGCGCCCGCGCCGCCCGCCCCGCGCGCGCTGCTCGTCGTCGGCGGCCAGGCGCCCAAGGCCGTCAGGTGAGGAGTCGCTGCGCCCGCGCCGCCCGCCCCGCGCGCGCTGCTCGTCGTCGGCGGCCAGGCGCCCAAGGCCGTCAGGTGAGGAGTCGCTGCGCCCGCGCCGCCCGCCCCGCGCGCGCTGCTCGTCGTCGGCGGCCAGGCGCCCAAGGCCGTCAGGTGAGGAGTCGCTGCGCCCGCGCCGCCCGCCCCGCGCGCGCTGCTCGTCGTCGGCGGCCAGGCGCCCAAGGCCGTCAGGTGAGGAGTCGCTGCGCCCGCGCCGCCCGCCCCGCGCGCGCTGCTCGTCGTCGGCGGCCAGGCGCCCAAGGCCGTCAGGTGAGGAGTCGCTGCGCCCGCGCCGCCCGCCCCGCGCGCGCTGCTCGTCGTCGGCGGCCAGGCGCCCAAGGCCGTCAGGTGAGGAGTCGCTGCGCCCGCGCCGCCCGCCCCGCGCGCGCTGCTCGTCGTCGGCGGCCAGGCGCCCAAGGCCGTCAGGTGAGGAGTCGCTGCGCCCGCGCCGCCCGCCCCGCGCGCGCTGCTCGTCGTCGGCGGCCAGGCGCCCAAGGCCGTCAGGTGAGGAGTCGCTGCGCCCGCGCCGCCCGCCCCGCGCGCGCTGCTCGTCGTCGGCGGCCAGGCGCCCAAGGCCGTCAGGTGAGGAGTCGCTGCGCCCGCGCCGCCCGCCCCGCGCGCGCTGCTCGTCGTCGGCGGCCAGGCGCCCAAGGCCGTCAGGTGAGGAGTCGCTGCGCCCGCGCCGCCCGCCCCGCGCGCGCTGCTCGTCGTCGGCGGCCAGGCGCCCAAGGCCGTCAGGTGAGGAGTCGCTGCGCCCGCGCCGCCCGCCCCGCGCGCGCTGCTCGTCGTCGGCGGCCAGGCGCCCAAGGCCGTCAGGTGAGGAGTCGCTGCGCCCGCGCCGCCCGCCCCGCGCGCGCTGCTCGTCGTCGGCGGCCAGGCGCCCAAGGCCGTCAGGTGAGGACTCGCTGCGCCCGCGCCGCCCGCCCCGCGCACACACGGCTCCAGCTGAGGTGTTTGACGCGTCGGTCATGAGCGCAAGCGATACCCCGGGTAACGGATATGACAGAGTAACGGCGCGTTTTAAGCTTTCCTTACTTGTCAAAAATGCGTTGTCGGCTTCCTTGTCCCATTGAATTTTGGTCTGGTCTTTCTTTTTTGAGTTGTGCAAAAATTTATTTTTCATCACACTTGCACGTAAACAGTATCTAAACATACAGGTTAACTTGGCCGCAATGCCCCATATAAAACCCTCGACCTTTCTTTTTGCCATGAAACCCAAGGTCGGTAAGTAATTTTTTTTAAATTTATACCATAGCACACAGGTCATGCAAGTTCAAGCAAAGAGTTTACACGCAATTGAAAAATTGCCTTAAAATGTTATTTAAACAGGAATTTTATTGCAATCTCGCTACATGTTACTTAAATACTCAATTAATGTTCTTAATAATCGATTTGAATAGTTTTCTGTATCAAAACGTCGTTTTTTTACACTCCTTCAGGGCTGTATGTATACCTACGTAAGTATTTGCCCTTAACGTTTATGAACGAAACATTTGTATAATCTGTGGAGTCCGCTCGCCATCCGCTTAAAAAAAGTTCAAGTAATTCGTAATAATAGTTGTGCTAACTTGTGTATTAAAGCTATAATTCATAGTTATTTACATTTTATATTTGAAGACAAAAAAAAGTTATAAAAAATGTCGTCGTCATCGTCCGATGAGTGTAATTTAAATGCAACACCGCCAGATATTATCCATGCAGCAAAAACAATTAATGAAATTTTATTTATTTACTCGCAAATGTGATGAAAAACATTGTATGTTTCACGGGCGGTACGGGAATTACGAACCTCGGCTCCTAGAAGCCCTCAGTCTTCGACTTCGGGCTTCTACTAGAGCCTCGATCGTAATTCCTTACTTACCGACCTCAATACACAATGTACTATAAATGACTTTGTCCATCCTCTGCTTTTTTAATGTGAGGCCTGTAGAAATTAATCATTCCCAGAAAGCGTCGTAGTTGTTCGACGTTTTCTGGTTTCGGGTAATCAATAATTGCTTTTACTTTTTCGTCGAGTGGCTTAAGGCCCGATGACGAAACAGAGTATCCTAAAAATCTTACCGTATTTTGCCCGAATGTGCATTTACTTAAATTTATTGTTATTCCGTATTTGTTTAAAATTTTGAAAATACATTCTAGATGCCCCTTATGCGCGTGCTCGTTTTCCGATGCGATTATAAGGTCATCTATGTAACAAAATAGCGAAGACTTAGCGCCCTGCGGATCGACAAAGTTTTCAATTTCTTGAAGAATGGAATTCATGAACCGTTGAAACGTTTGTGCCGCGTTACGCAGACCAAAAGTCATCCGTGGGAACTCAAATAGGCCGAACGGTGTGATTATTGCCGTTTTCTCTATGTCTTCCGGAGCCACTTCAATATTGTGATACGCGCGGTTGATGTCTAATGTTGTAAATAATTTCTTACCTGCTAGTCCATATGTGAAGTCCTGGAGCCTTGGTATTGGGTAGCGGTCCGGCTTGGTTATTGCGTTTAACCGCCTGTAGTCCCCACATGGTCGAATTTGTCCGTCCTTCTTCGGCACGACGTGTAGAGGACTGGCCCAGGAGCTTTTGCTTGGTCTGCATATACCTAATTCCTGCATTACACGGAATTCTTCTTTTACCTTTGCATACCTGTCGGGCGGTAACGGCCTTGCCCGCGCGTATACCGGTGGTCCCGTTGTGTCGATGTAATGTTTTACATCGTGTTTGGCTGGCTCTGAAAAGGTGATAGGTTTGGTTATGTCGGCATACCGTGCTAGGATGTCCCGGTACGGATTTGACCTTTGTATGGTTTGTACCGTCCGAGTTGCCTGCGTCATGGATCCGCTTATACCTACGTTGCCGGACTCGTCAATTAAACTATGATTATGTAAATCTACCGTTAACTTATTTGTCCTTAAAAAGTCTGCTCTTAGGATCGGTTTTTTCACGTCACACACCACAAATGTCCACATGATGGGTTTTCTAAACCCTAAGTGTAGCTCAAACGTCACTGTGCTGTATGTTCGTATCTCCGTATCGTTCGCAGCAAACAACTTATAGCTACACTCGCGATTAATTGCGCCACTGACTCTACCCACTGGAATGACTGAAACGTTAGCACCTGTGTCTATGAGGAATGTCATGCCACTCTTTCGATCTGTTATGCAAAGGCGGTGATTGTCCAAGTTCGGTGTACACCCTTTAATCACCTTGGGGTGCACCGCACTTAGTTTTTTGTCTGCGGGTTCCAATTTCTCGCCCTGGGTTGTCCCCTTTGCTGCCAGGTACAAGGTTGTTGGCAATTTCTTGCAAACTTCCCGAATCTTTGGTGGTAGTGACATAGCTTGCTCTGCTTCTGGAAGGAATTGGGTGGGCCTCCCCTTCGTTGTGGCCAGGTGCCGCGGCTGCTTCCGGTTCCTGCTTCTCTTCTCATCTCATCTACATGCCCTTGCAGCTGCTGGAAACCGTCTGTTATTTTCCTGATTTCCTCTAATAGGGCTGGGGAGCCGCCGCCATCTTTTTCTTTGCTCACCTCCGCTATCGTTGTGATTTTCAGCTATCCTATCTGCTAGTACCGTAAGTTTTTCTGGTTCCTCCTCTTCGTGCGTTATTAGTGCTGCTCTTACGGCTGCGGGGAGTCTCTGTAGCCATAGTTTTTTTACGGTCCTTAGCTCAACTTTTGCATTTCGGGCTGCTTCTGCCATCCGCCTATACAGCTGTGATGGCCTCTGGTCCCCAAGATGCAGTTCATTGAATAACTTGTTGAATTGCTATTCCTCTGTTTCTTGGAACTCCGCAATCAACCGTGTTTTGAGGGTGTCGTAGTTCCTCGTCCCTGTTTCCAACAGGTCATCGGCATGGCTGAGCTCTTCTTTGTTCAATTTTCCAATAACTAGATCGAATTTTGTTTCGCTGCCTATTTTCTGTGGTGCAGTGATTGCCTCGAACTGCACGAACCATGCTCTCGGCTTGTCGCTCCAGAAGGGCGCAATCCGGCTGTGTATGCTCACAGATTGTACCTCTCCTATCGCGGTGTTGAGTGCTTCGGGTTTAGGCTCCGTCATTATGCCCGCCTGGCTTGTTTAAAATGCTCGAACAAAAATTATCACGTCGGGGTCACCAATATAACTGCTGCCTGCTGATACGAATGGTGGTTGGGAGCGGACTGAGCTCCGCGTGTCCCGCGCTCGCTTTTGCTTTCCAATAATGCTGACGATATAAATTCCTGTAGGGGTGTCGCCACAAATCTATATCAAAATATTGTTCATTAATATATTTAGTAAATCATCGAGGATTTTTTTCTGAAGTGAAAAATATGGAAATAAAGGCCAAAACACTACTTTTTTGGAGTAAAAATGTCAAACTTTTATAGCGCAAATCTCGATATCAGTCACTTGTAAAAGAAAAATTGAGATGGCAGCTAGTTTAGAACAGCAGTGTTGATGCAAATAGGATTTAATAACAACTGAAAGTTGAGAGCTTCAGATCGAAGATCATCTGCCCATAGTAGCCCCTTAAACAGTTCTACGAGTAAATGATAGTGGGCAAAAATGTTTGGACGGCACACCCAAGACCACCACAGCTTAGACTAATTTTGTTTGGAAGGTATCAAAGCTATAAGCTACTTCCGTACCAATGTGCATGAAAATCTGTCCATAGGTTCTCTATTAGAATGGGTTTAACTTTCTGAGCATTATTGAAGCAAGCATATAAACAAAATAAACTCAATAATTACGTTATAAACTGAAAAATCTGTTTAACAGTGTTTAACTATCATTACGATCTATTATTATTTTTGTTAGATGTTTCAAGTCATATTCAATATATGGGTGGCGCAGCTGGGTGTATTTTGCCCAGTATCCTTTGAATGTTACCTTTGTAAACCACACCGTTTTGCGACGGTTGCAAGAGTGTTACCCCGTCCGAGATAGGACGGGTTAATATTTCACGAAACAAATGCTGTATCCTGATTAGTCAATCAGGGCTTATCAGGATTCTTATATTTCAGAGCGCTGTTATACGGAACGATATTAATATTTTTTTGACAATATGGCATCAATGTTGTCGACCAATCAGCATAAGCCTGTTCATTTAAGTGATGTTTTGAGATCCTAAACTAAACTATAGTGTATTTCTATGGAACTTGCTAACTATGTAAACAAAAGACTTAACTTTGTTTTGTCACTGTTTCTCCTTGAATTTTCACACCACCTCATCAAACACCATTGAAACTATAAACTATTGAAACGGTCGTTACTTAAAAATACAAAATCACCAAATATATAATTCTAACTTGGATATTTCATTAAAAGTTTAAATGGTTTCATAAGTTAGGTTATTAGGACCTGATGGGGTGACGTTTTTGTTTCTTTTAAAATCTACAATTGTCTATGATGGGTAGTGTTGTGGCTAAAGTTGGCGATATATTAAGGCCCCTACACATTACCTAACTCACGCTTATCACACTCACAGATGATATAACGGCACCTTTTGTAATAAATACTATCATCTTCAAGTACCGATTTTTCTTCAGATCGTGATTAAACAAATTAGAAATAAGTAACTACTTGTTTTTTACTTTCGGTATTTTAATATTCGATATGGTTTGACATAAGTAAAGGAGTATTGCCCATCACTAGTAAATTCATCATTTAGAGACAATTTCAATATGGCGGTTTGTTTACATAGTTAGCAAGTTCCATAGAATTAGACCTTATGTTGGCAATATTTCCAAGTACAGTCTGTGAGCACTTCTCTCTCACTCGCTCTCATACGATCTTATTAAGAGCGAGTGAGAGAGAAGTACTAAACCGAAGCCTCTTGAAAGTGCTCACAGACTGTAGAAGTAAAACGTTTTGTGTGTTAAGGGATGTGGAAGCATTCCATTTGGAGTGCCAGCGATGGCGGACGGCCGCGCCGCTGCCGTCGCGCCGCTGCCGCGCGGGGCTCGCGGTGCTAGACGGCAGGGTGCTCGCTGTTGGCGGGTTCAATGGTAAGCATCATTGTAATAACCATACCTGGGCTAACTCGGGGCATCTGTACGAAAGTGATGTAGCAAAATATTTTATCGACATAAAATATATCGATGTTACTGCCAACATCTAAATGTTATTCGACATAAATAAATATTACTTATTTTCTCCTCATTTTTAGATTCAAAATAAACAAATTAACACGTATATTTATATGTTTATTTTACAACGGTTTAAATAATATACAATCAATATTTTTTTCATATTTGTCGGTATTAATGATTGCCGTCTAGATGAAAATATCCACTTTAAACTGCTAAACGTACGAATATGAATGGTACTGACGGTAAATTGTCATTTTGATTGAAATGACATCCGCATACTTTTATTATCTTAAGAGGCTCGATATCAGATATGACATCGAACCTCTTTACAGTAATCGAGAATGATCAATGTGCACATGCATTAATTTAATGATATCGACATCTTTTTTATCGATATCAAATCCCTAGAACTTGCCCCGAGTTATCCCAGGTATGGTAATAACGTTACTACTTCCACCATACAACGAAATTTGCCAGTGGAAAATGAACTTATTGCGATTGCAATAAAGTCTATTTCCTAATGTAATTGCCAGTCATAAAAACAAGAGAAATTCTACTTTATCTTCTTTACAATTGATATTTTATTGCAATGGCCGTATCCTCGTAAGGCCCACTGTGCAATAGGATGTACATAATCAAGGCAATTTACTTTGAACTCTGTTGCAATAAGAATAAGGTTTATTTTCCTATGTTTATTAACTGAAAATGGCATTTTCGAACAATCGCAATTGAACTTTATTCCCTTGATTGTAGATTCAAAGTCCCAGTTACAAAACTCCCATTTTTCAGTATGGTTACGAGGTTAAAAAAAACTCGTTTTGAGATGTATGAGTTTGAACTTAATTCTCTCAATGTTTAAGTTTAAAATCGTACGTCACGAAATATGAGATACCCTCGTATCGTCCTCTCTCGGACGGGGTAACACTCTTGCAACCGTCGCAAAACGGTGTGGTTTACAAAGGTAACATTCAAAGTATACTGGGCAAAATGCGCCACCCATATATTGAATATGACTTGAAACATCTAACAAAAATAATAATAGATCGTAATGATAGTTAAACACTGTTAAACAGATTTTTCAGTTTATAACGTAATTATTGAGTTTATTTTGTTTATATGCTTGCTTCAATAATGCTCAGAAAGTTAAACCCATTCTAATAGAGAACCTATGGACAGATTTTCATCCACATTGGTACGGAAGTAGCTTATACCTAGTTGGTTACTAAGTTCTGTTGCAATAAGTATAAGGTTTATTTTCCTATGTTCATTAACTGAAAATGGCATTTTCGAACAATCGCAATTGAACTTTATTCCCTTGATCGTAGATTCAAAGTCCCAGTTACAAAAAACTCCCATTTTTCAGTATGGTTACGAGGTTAAAAAAAACTCGTTTTGAGAAGTATGAGTTTGAACTTAATTCTCTCTACGTTTAAGTTTAAAATCGTAAGTGTTTTTAAAGTAAAGACGATAAACAACGAAATAATATAGGTATGATGTTATGTTGAAATTTATGAATCTAGATGCGAAACTGTGTTCGGAAACGAAAAGTAGCTATTACCATTCTTGTTTGTATTCGCGTGAACTATTTTCAGTTATTTTTGAAAATATTGCTTGAGTTTGCACGTTCCTTCGTTCAAACGGTTATAATACTTTTCGTATAATTTGACGGATTTTTCTCTAGCAGACTGGTAAAAAAAGTTTAGGACTCTGTGGTAAAAAATGACGACCATCTATCTAAAGACAATTATGGTCTAAAGTTTTTGCTTTATTGTTAATTTTGGCAGTCTCAATTGGTCACGACTATAGTGTTTAAAAATACAAAATACGGCTGTAACAGAGATCATCGGCTGGAAATAAACCTTGAGCAACAAATTGGCCAGCTAGATGACACTTTAGTTTGATATTATGATGATGATGATGAAAATATTCTATCTTTGTGATTAATTTTACTTGAGGTAAAATTATTCGCATCACTTTCACCATCTATTCCAAGATAAATACAGTCATACTTGTTATTATCATTGCCAGTCCCTATACGGCTCATGATGATCATCGTGGAATAATGGATTTCTTGAATAAAAAAAAATAAAAAAATGTATTTATTAACCAGACTTCGAACGTACAGGCACTCTGCGCGTCCGCAGCGTGGACGTATACGACGTGGCAGCCGACGCGTGGTCCCCCGGGCCGCCGCTGTGCGCGCGCCGCTCCACGCTCGGCGTCGCCGTCATCGACCGCGTCGTGTACGCGGTGGGCGGCTTCGACGGCACCGCCGGCCTCAGCTCCGCGGAGGCCCTGGGCCCGGGGGCCGCCGAGTGGCGACCCGTGGCCAGCATGAGCTCCAGGCGCTCCTCGGTCGGCGTTGCCGCTCTGGCAGGCCACCTGTACGCCGTGGGGGGGTACGATGGGGCGGCAAGGCAGTGCTTGCAGTCTGTGGAGAGGTGAGTGTGTAGAGGGGAGGCACTATATGCTTCTCATTCACGTATTTCATTGTGGGGCTCCCCCTATTGGAATAAGGAAAAAAAAGGAACTTTAACGTGGTAATTTTTGCTAGTCAGTGTTCTTTCCCTACCTCTCTCCCTAAAAGAATATTTTTGCCGAGGCATACATAGTGCTTTTTCCAAAAATCGCAAGAAAAAATTGTGTTGGAATAAAATCTTCATAATTTATTTTTTGAATTGCATACAAGCAGAAACTTCACGTAAAAAAACCATCACTCTTTACCGCCTTTATGTGTATGACAAGGAGAAACGCAAGCTTTTTTAGAAAAAAAAACTAAGCTATTCCAGACACAGATTAAGTTACGTTTCGAATAAAATATGGATGTATAAGACTTGTGCCCTCATTTCATTATGGCCGTATTCACTTTTTAAAAAGTTATAAACTAGATAACAATGAAATTTGTATGCAACATTGTGGGCTTGTGCAGCGAGCACGCAATGTATTTTTTTTTAATTTGGGAACTGTTTGTAAACTATGTACTTCGCGTCTCAGTATGGAGTTAGTAATGTCAACTTTCCCTGATTTTTGAGAAAAAGTACTTTAACGTGGTAATTTTTGCTAAGGTCTGACTTTAACTCACTGTAGTAGGATGACAGTTTCAGTGTTAACAGTTTTTGGTGTATAAAAAGTAGTGATGTTGAAACTGAATGAATGAAAAAATCAACGTAAATTAATATTTACGAGGGTTTCAAAATGTGATTAAATTGATTAAGAAAATAGGAAAACAAACATTAATTTAATATTTTCTCAAGCTTCCGCGTTTGTTATGCATTGAACAAAACAAATATTACCAAATGTAATATATAAGGTTAGAACGCTTAAACCAACTGATTACAGTGATTTGATTACTATTGTATGAAAAAATGATTTGACGTTTTTTGTTTCATTATATTAGATAAAGTTCCCTTGATTTAAATATGTCACTGTCTTTATGTTCGTTTTTTTATTGCTGTATTTGTTTGCTCAGTCTGTGGCTTAATCGTGTCTCATGTTAATATTTTTAACATTCTGTTGCGAGCAAAATGGCCAGCTAAATTTAATAAAATAAAACTTAGCTACTAAGCAGTACGTAATACTAGTAAAATATTTTTCTCAAAAATGACCGGAAAAGTTGACATTACCAAGTCCATACTGAGACTCGAAGTACATAGTTTACAGACAGTTCACAAATTAAAAAAATAAACATTGCGTGCTCGCTACACAAGCCCGCAATGTTGCATACAAATTAAATTGTTATCTACACTCGGCGTCAAAAAAATCGCACCTTTTGGTATGTTGACTTCAAGCAGCTATAAACCCTATTTAATCTAAGATAAGGTATGAGTGTGGGGCCTCATTTTAAAGGTTATTGAATCCTTTAATTAATAAAAACACGTGACAATGATTACTAAGCTTAAAAAAATCGTTTTTCATTAAAAGAGGAAAAACATTTATTCACGCCAAAATGACACAATCTAAAAACATAACAAAATTAAAAAATACAGTAAAACAAATTCTTAAAACCAAACTTAAAACCTAGTGTTACCTCCCCTAGCCCTAATTACAGCCTCCATGCGATCCTTCATTGACCTCACCAACGTCACGATGCGTTCTTGAGGAATGTCACTCCACTCCTCGACGACGGCGTCCCGAAACTGTTCTCTTGAACGGCAGGGGCAGTATCACGAGACCGCATCCGGCGTTTCAGATCATCCCAAAGGTGCTCTATGGGGTTCAGGTCAGGACTTTTCGCTGGCCACTGCATCACGGGGATCCCAACCTGATCCAGGTAGTCCCGCACAATCAACGCCGTATGAGAGCGGGCGTTGTCGTGCATTAATGTGAATTCAGGCCCGACAAAACCTGCATACGGGACCACGTGGTCCTCCAGGATCTCTGTGATGTACCGATGAGCAGTCAGGGACCCCTGGCCACGTCCACCTCCAGTGCGGGAGACGCACACAAGGTCGGTTTTGCCCTGGATTGAAATTCCGCCCCAGAACATGCAGGATCCTCCTCCGTAGCTGACGGTTTCTTCAAAGCAGGCTTGTGAGTACCGTTCTCCCTGCCTCCTGTACACTCTTCTACGCCTATCGTTGCAGAAAAGGCATACCCTCGTCTCGTCGGAGAAGAGGACAGACTTCCATTGTTCGAACGTCCAATCCACGTGGTCTCGGGCAAACTGAAGTCTGACTCGCCTATGCTCTGCTGTCAATTTGGAGCCCGTAGCAGCCCTACGAGGCAGGATTTTCTTCCCTCGCAGCCTTCTTCTTACTGTGGAGACGCTCACCGACGTCCTCCGAGCTGTTCGGAGCTGCTGTTGCACCTCAACAGCGTTGGAGAATCGGTTACGCAAACACGTCGATACAATATAGCGGTCGTCTCTGTCGGAAGTGCAACGTCGTCTCCCAGATCTATGCTTCCTGATGTAGCCTCCAGTCTCCTGGAACCGCTGGGATACACGTTTCACCCGGAAACGGCTTATGTTGAGTTGTCGAGCAATATCAACCTGCCGTAGTCCTGATTGCAGTAGTGCTACCACTTGAGCTGCTTCTTCTGCCGTGGTATCCATTTTTCAGAGTTTTCTCTTACTGGAGCTGTTCAGGTGTGACTTCTGTGATGTCTGGATAGCAAATATTCATTTTTACCCCTCCTTTTATTCGTGTTCAGGGTGGCACAAGTAGTGAGTCCTCTAATTAGTTTTTCATTTTTTTTTTAAAGACCCTATCGTGTCTTGATCATTGTTTTTACGAAAAAGAACGATTCGCGTTTTTTAAGTTTATTAACTGTGCTTTCAAATGATACTAATATTGGTAGGGTACAATAAATAAGTTAAGAGCTTTATTCGCTTGAAGTCAAAATTTCAAAAGGTGCGATTTTTTTGACGCCGAGTGTAGTTTGTAACTTTTTAAAAAGTGAAAACGGTCATAATAAAATGAGGGCACAAGTCTTACACATCTATATTTTATTCGAAACGTAACTTTTTATCTGTGTTTGGAATAGCTTGAGTTTCTTTTTCTAAAAAAAGCTTGCGTTTTCTTGTCATAAAAATAAAGGTGGTAGAGAGTGATGTTATTTCACGTGAAGTTTTTCTTTTATATGCGATTTGTATGTTTCGATTTTTGAGAAAAGCACTTTATATAATGCCTCGGCAGGAACGGCAATTGCGGCCCTTGTTCGGTATATGGCAGATTCTGTATTGGACAGATTCTGCGATTGGGTAGATTCTGTATTGGACAGATTCGCGATTAGGCAGCTTCTGTATTGGACAGATTCGTGACTGGGCAGATTCTTTATTGGACAAATTCGTAACTGGGCAGATTCTTTATTGGACAAATTCGTAACTGGGCAGATTCTGTATTGGACAGATTCGCGACTGGGCAGATTCACTACTCGACAGATTCTCTATTGGACAGAATCGCCGTTTGGCAGATTCGCCATTTGGCAGAAATAGTACAGTAAGGAACAATTATTATGAGCTTATAGCCCGGTCGAGTTAGCCTCAAATGTACGGGAAAGGTTACATTAATTCCCATAAAGCTGAAAATTAGTACGAATGTTCGGAACATCATTATAAATAAAATGTCAAAAGTCCCCATCGATCGTTTGCGAAAAAAGTTCAGGGTCAAATTTCGCTTCGAATATGGGTTTTTTGCATTTTCCATCCAAACGGTAAGTTTTATGATAAAAGTATGTAAAGGATTGATTGAAGATCATGCAATTATCTATCAAAATTGTCGTACACTTTTTCTCCTATGAGCCACCGTTTCGCGATTATCCAATCGCGATTTCAGGACAGAAAGATAAAGACAAATCTAATTTATTGCAAAGGGAAGCGGCGGAACTCGAAATTGATAGAAAAAAATAAACAGGTAGACATAATTGTTCAAGCAACTTTAAATAACGAAATAAGCGTGTCAGAATGTTTGAAACGATAATGCAAAATAAACTGCATATACAAAAAGTAGATCATATAAGTAATACATACATACATAAACTCACGCCTTCATTCCCAGAGTGGGGTAGGCAGAGCTAAAGAATTACCAACAAGTTTTAAAAATTCTTGATAATATAAGTAATAAGTAATAATTGTTTATAATTTAAAATTTATTTTTAAATGAAGTGTGGTTGTGTTTTTATTTTTCTGTGGTGATGGATTAATTCGGATAGAAGCTTTCCGCCTACATCTCGATTTGGCTAGGTAGCTGATACGACCAGATCGCTTTGTGACTACATCTCGATCTGACTACATCGCTTTGTGCCTAGATCGCAATACGACCAGATCGCTTTGCGACTACATCTCTAAAAGTCCGAGTTGCAAAATGACTACTACTTCGTTTGCGTTACTAGGTAGGTTAGATTCGTTAGGTAACTTCAAACGCCCGAAGGGCAAATAAGCCAGGAATAGGAGCCCCGCCACGCGGGGCTCCGTCAATATTGCTAAGACAGACATAAGGTGAAAAAAACAATGTGTCATTTAGCGACTCAGACTTTTAGAGATGTAGTCGCAAAGCGATCTGGTCGTATTGCGATCTAGGCACAAAGCGATGTAGTCAGATCGAGATGTACCGTCACAAAGCGATCTGGTCGTATCAGCTACCTAGCCATATAGAGATGTAGGCGGAAAGCTTCTATCCCGATTAATTACTGACATTAAATATGGAAAGTTTACATCAAGTTAGTTTTTTTAACATACCTACATTTTATTATCGTCTTTACTGTATTTCTTGCCAATAACAATTCTGTCGAATTCAGAATCTGTCCTATCCAAGATTATGCCGAATAGCGAATCTGTCTAGTCACGAATCTGTGCAATACAGAATCTGCCCAGTTACGAATTTGTCCAATAAAGAAGCTGCCTAATCGCGAATCTGTCCAATAAAGAATCTGCCCAATCACGAATCTGTCCAATACAGAAGCTGCCTAATCGCGAATCTGTCCAATACAGAATCTGCCCAATCGCAGAATCTGTCCAATACAGAATCTGCCATATACCGAACAAGGGTTATAACGGAGTTAAAAGGAAAACTCTCTCTTTCTCTCCGTAATGTATCGGGCGGACCGACAAGGTCACGAGGACGACAGTTGAGTATGGCGACGGGGTGTGCAGGTACGACCCGGCGACGGACGCGTGGGAGGCGGTGGCGGAGATGTCGGCGCGGCGCTCGGGCGCCGGCGTGGGCGCGGTGGGCGGCGCGCTGTACGCCGTGGGCGGCCACGACGGGCCCGCCGTGCGCCGCTCCGTGGAGCGCTGGCGGCCCGCGCCCGCGCCCGCCGGCGCCTGGGCCCCCGTGGCGCCCATGACGCACGCGCGCCGCAACGCCGGCGTCGTCGCCATCGACGACAAGCTCTACGTCGTGGGCGGGGATGACGGCGCGGCTAACTTGGCCAGTGTGGAGGTGAGTGCCAGTGATAGCTTCTGTTTTAAAGGGGGTTTATTTTTTTCTGAATATTCATTTGTCCGATATATTCTTTCCTAAAGCTATGTCATTGATTTATTTCAAAATATTAGTAAAGTCTTAAAACTAATGCACTGAAACTACATTATAGAAATAGAAAAAAAGTAATGTACAGAAAATGAAATAAATATCTGAATAATAATAAAAAACCAGTCAAGTGCGAATCGGAAACCCGCACTGAGAATTCCATATTTGAAATAATATGCTTAAAGAAAATACTCGTTTTGTAATGAACTGTATTTTCTAAACAATAGAGTCCATTTTAAATAGTTTTTGTGTAGGAATATTTCTCAAAAACTATAAATAATTTACGCTCTTTATATTATATTTTATTTTTCCCATACATTATTATATTAATAATTATCTATACGCCAGTTTTTTTTCTAATGTTTTGTTAAATAAACTTCAGAAGTAAGGGGGTGACATTTTTTGTAAATTCTTGGCTATGAATCAAAAAGTAAGTAGGTAGGTACATAACAAAAAAATACAAAAAAGTGTTTTGAAATTTGCAGATTAGCTAGAATAGATTAGCCCTTCATTTAACACCCCATTTGCTATAATCAAAACACTTTCATTTTTCAACCCCCCATTCTAGACTACTTTTCAATTATTAAAAAAAAACAATTTTTTTTCCAATTATAAAAAAAAACTATTTTTTTCACTAAAAACAGATGTGGGCCGGCAAGTACAACTATGCCAAATTTCAAGTTAATAGCATCTGTAAAGTCGAGTCCGGAATTAGGCGAACTAACTTGACAGCCGAAAATGTTGCCAGACATAGGAAAAAATAAATAGTGATAGGTTTATGTCGACACAAATATGTCGATAATAACCTGGTGCCTTCTATAAATCTGATTATATTTATATTTTATCAAGTAATTGTCGTCGAAACTTTCTCACTCATACATACTTGCCAAATAGGGAAAAACTACAGCAATTTTTACTATTATAATATGATCTGAAGGATGTACGGTTTAAAGCGGATATTTACGATACTTACTCCTCAAATTAGGAATAAAATACAAAAATAACAACAGGCCATTGTGATCCTTTTAGGTGGCTTCCGTCGGGCTAGTACGGTACATTTCATGTACCATCAGTACCATACATATAGCATTCATTCCTTTCTTGCTGGCAAATATGAAAATGCGATAGAGACAAACGCTATAGGTATATCGTCGATGATAATTCCAAATCCGTTATGTGTTCGATTTAATTAATTTTATACGCTAATAAGAATTGTTGCTAGGTTACAATCTGACCAAAAAAATCAATCATAGGATGACAGAAAGCCGAATGGCTTGCTTGCTTTGTTTGTTAGGCATGGTCCGAACTGTCAACAAAACAAAATGGCGGACTGCGTCGTTAACGATGTCTAAAACGATGTTCGATGTATTTTTAAATCCAACCAATTTTTATTATTATTATTTTGCTTAGTAAAATTATTAGTTAGATTCCAAACACAATAATAATGATAAACTTGACTATTTAAATATCGATATTAACAGCACTAGCCAAACTGTGGCAACATTAGTGTACAATGAACTGTCAAGTTAGTTCGCCTAATTCCGGACTCGACTATAGATGTTGAGAAAACCTGTTGTGAAATACACACAGACGGACAGACAGGCAACGAATCCCACCTTATCCTTTTTCACAATTTTTTTACGGAACTCTAAAATAGGGGTTCAACTTGAATTAAAAGATACATCATAAACGAGTACTTGACAGCCGGCCGTTCATCGCCTCGCAAAACCTCAAACATTCCCATTTTATGCTATAGTTATTTGCAGAGGTCAGAATTTTCGTAGCACTTGTGAGCTGTCATAGGGACTTTTCGTTTATCGACTTCGGATATACATATTTTATCGATACATTATAGAACACAACATGTTAAAAAAGATTAACAATATAGGTAAAGAACAGGCGGTACTATCGCTAAAGAGCGATTTCATTCAGATAACTTTCGAGTAATTGAAAACGTGAAATAGAGATTTGTAATAAAAATAATGAAAGTTAATAGTTAACATTTTAATCAGTTCAGTTCAGTGTTTTATCATTTATGAATTTCATGTTCAGTCTATTCTAAACTTGGAGACCTAATTAGATTCCAATATACGTCAAAAAAACTACCAAAGATGGCGAAATGTCACAGTTACACGTGTCATCATCATTGTGACGTTTCAGGAAAAACCAACCTTTTGGTACAATAATTATGTTAAAATGAAACAATATAAGTTATTTCCACAATATGATAAAGGTCAAAATAATAACGAAATGAAACAACAAGAACTTAGGTAAAGGAAAACAAAAACTTAACAATGGAAATCACCACGGGGCGAATAGGTACAGAAAACATTCGAGCTATCCAAACGTCAGCTGTCGAATGGAGTGACAATAGATGTTATGGCCGCCACAGAACCACCATGTCCACCATAAAGGTTACCACACATGATCAACTGATAATTTTTTGAAGACTTGAAGATTTTTTGAAGATTTCGGTCAAGTTTTGAAGACGTACGTAAAAATATGATTGATTTTTTTTCCTAAAAATGTAATTGCACATAATGAGAATAATAATTGGTACCAAATGTTATTAAACACTGAGTTATTGCCATTGTTATTTAAACTTTTCTCCTATAGAACAATTTAATTAAATATCTTTTTTTGCGACGAGTATTTAAATAAGATTGTTTATTTAAGAAGGATAATTAAATGTTGCCTTTAATATTATAAATAAAATAAACAGCTACCTATAACATTTACAGAAGTGAAAATTTACCGATCCACCTAATATGTCATTTTAATGGCAACACTTTTTTGACGTATGTTGGAATCTAATTAGGTTTTTTAGTATAGTGCAAACAAGACTAAGTGTTTCTTCATTAGTTTTTCTATAAAAGACATAGATTGTCACTATCTGAAAGAGATCGCTCTTTAGCGATATGACCGCCTGTTGTTTACCTCTACTTTTAATCTTATTTAATATGTTGTGTTCTATAATGTATCGATAAATATGTATATCCGAAGTCGATAAACGAGAAGTCCCTATGACAGCTCAAAAGTGCTAGTGCTAGTGTAGTGGTGCTAGTGTAGGTTTTTAATTAATTTTCAACACTGTTTGCACCATGTATTCTCTGTTAACCATGAGGTTGACTGGTAGAGAATGCCTTTAGGCATTAAGTCCGCTATTTGTACTTTTTACATATGTATTGTGCAATAAAGTTTAAATAAATAATAAATAAATAAAAATCCGGCCTCTGGTTATTTGTTATATTAAATGCTATAGTGACACATGGTGGTATTTGTTGCAGGTGTACGACCCGGAGGCGGACTCGTGGACGCTGCTGGCGGCGCCGATGGCGCTGGGCCGCTCGTACGCCGGCGTCTGCGTCGTCGAGCGCGCCTGACCCGCGCCCCCGCGCTCCCGCGCGGCACACGCTGAGCACACGTAACTACACGCACACACACACACACACACACACACACACACACACACACACACACACACACACACACACACACACACACACACACACACACACACACACACACACACACACACACACACACACACACACACACACACACACACACACACACACACACACACACACACACACACACACACACACACACACACACACACACATACGCACACACGCACACGCATCAACCTACTATAAACACATCCTATTTTTAATATAATATAGGTACTACGATTAAAAGTTAAAACTAAACTTATTTAAATTAAAATAAAACTAAGCTACTCAAATATTAAAGATGTAAATAATAATCACCACTATAAAAAGAACACCACTATGAAAAGGAGTCCAGGCCGCGACTATGACCGTCCAAGTCCAGAACCAGCAGTCTGAACCTATCCTCTTGCGTCGAGACGTGAGACAAGGGGACGTGATTTCCCCCAAATTATTCTCAAATGCACTGGAGGATATGTTCAAGACTTTACGCTGGAACGGACGTGGCATAAATATAAATGACGAATACATCTCGCACCTGAGATTTGCGGACGATATTGTCATCGTGGCTGAAACCGCTGAAGACTTGCAGAACATGCTGAGCAGCCTAGCTGATTCTTCAACTCGCATCGGTGTCCGGATGACTTGGACAAAACCAAGATTATGTACAACAAGTATGTTGTTCCGGAACCGATCGCTATAAACGGAGTCCCTCTTAAGGTTGTCAGCGAGTATGTTTACCTAGGGCAAATATTGCAGCTTGGCAGGAACAACTTCAAGAGAGAAGCACGTCGAAGAATACAGCTGGGCTGGGCAGCATTTGGGAAACTGTGTCAAATCTTCAACGCTCATACCGCAATGTCTAAAGACGAAAGTCTTTAACGAGTGTGTCCTGCCAGTTATGACATACGGAGCCGAGACATGGACACTGACAGCGCGATTGGTTCACCAATTTAAGGTCACTCAGCGGGCTATGGGCTATGCTTGGAATATCTCTGAAGGATCGAATCCGAAACGAGGTGATTCGACAGAGAACCAAGATTGTCGATATAGCCCAAAGGATTAGCAAGATGAAATGGCAGTGGGCCGGTCACATCTGTCGCAGAACCGACAATCGTTGGGGAAGACGTGTTGTTGAGGCTTGGCAAACGTAGTGTGGGACGCCCTCCAGCTAGGTGGAGCGATGACATGAAAAAAGTGGCTGGCAGTGGTTGGAAACAAAAAACTCAGGACCGAGGTCAGTGGCGTGCCATGGCGGAGGCCTATGTCCAGCAGTGGACGGAAATGGGCTGATGATGATGATGATGACTATAAAAAGAACACCCCATCTAGCAGGTCCGCTCGCGGCATGGTCCCTATGACACTGGCTGCATTACCTCTCTGGACAGCTAGCCCAATCCTTTGGGAGAGGTAAGCACCAGCTCTAGGATCTCCGGAGGTGTCTATGAGCCGAGATGACAGGACCTTAATACATCCATGAATATATGCTCGAACATGGATCTACGAGCATACGCATACACGCATACACACACACATATTACATTTAAATTTGTGATTTATTTGACCGTTTATTTCATTTTTTATACTATGTCGTACCTATTTCGAATATACAGTGGTGGACATATAATTAGAAACAGTACATAAAACTTAGGTAAACACAGAATGAACTATCGTTATGAGTAAAAATTATATTGATTAAATCACTATTGACTATGCCAGAATATAGCCAATGAGTTAAAAAACTCATAAAATATTTAAAAAAGTAAATCTGTTCTATCTTTAATTATTAAAAGATTTAAAAAATCATGATAGTTGAATTTCTATTACTGGCCGCTTGGACAACTAATTAAAAACAGGATCCATGGTTCGTTCCATTTTTGAAACTAAAAAAAAAACCTCCTTTTACGCTTTTTCTGTTGTTTCGGCGGCAATTAAACGTCAATTTGGAAAATTACGTGAATAATAAGTATTGTTAAAAATGGGTAAAAATAAGAGTTGTGACGAGTCAACCAGGCAATTAATCGTTAAATTACATTTAGATCGAAAGTGGACTTATAGAAGAATTGCTAAACATCTAGAATGTTCTGTGAAGAAAGTTTTCAACGCTATTGCTCATTATAAAACTAACGGAACTACTAAAAGTGTTGTTAGAAAGGCTCTTCCAAGGAAAACATCTCCCCGGGAAGATTCGCAAATAATACGTGTAGCTAAACAAGACCCGTTCAAAGGCTCCAACGAGATTAGAAATGAAGTTTTTTCACCTGATGACCCAAGGAACATTTCCTCGAAACTGGTACGCCGCAGATTAGTGGAAGCTAAATTATTCGGGGGGGTTTCTCGAAAGGTACCGCTTCTTACCAAGCAACACCGAGAGAAGCGATTATTATTTGCAAAGAAATATCTTAACTGGACCGTACGAGAATGGAAAAAAGTGTTATTCTCGGATGAAACAAAAATAAATATGGTGAATTCAGACGGCAAACGCTACGTTAGACGTCCAATAAACCATGCTTTTGATTATAAATACACGAGGAGCATAGTCAAACACGGCGGTGCGGTGGTAATATTAAAGTATGGGGATGTTTTTCTGGTTGCGGAGTTGGGCGGACGGGTCCGTAAGATTCAAGGTATAATGGATCAATTTCAATACAAAAACATCTTAGAAGAGACAATGATTCCCTACACCGACGACCATTTGCCTGTGACCTGGATCTTTCAGCACGATAACGACCCAAAACACACGGCCCGCAGTGTTAAATCCTTTCTTAGTGAGCAACGTGTTACCATGTTAGACTGGCCTGCAAATAGTCCCGATTTAAATCCAATTGAAAATGTGTGGTACGTCGTTAAAAAAAAGTCTCCGTTAAACGTAATTCCAGTCAAAATGAACTTTACGAAGCCTTTGTTGAAGCATGGAACTCGATCCCACTCGATAAATGTATGAAATTACTTGAATCAATGCCACGTCGTTGCAGAGCCGTCATTAATAACAAAGGCTATGCAACTAAATATTAATTGTTAAGAAATTTAGTAAACCAAACATTATTTTACATAAATAATTTGAAATTGTTGACGTTGACACGTTAAAACTTTGATTTTTACCTCATTTCTTTAGTGTTTCTAATTACTTGTCCATGACGGATGGTACTGCAAATGTCGTTTAGTTGTTTGTACGTAACTAAATATCTAAATGGTAGTTGTAAACTCGGATATTTATTTGTTTTTTAATTAATTATAAGTTGTTGAACGTATTCTATGCATTTTGTTGTTTTATTTCCAAAAACAAAAGTTTTACGGCAATGTGCCTTGTATAATGTGAAATACGTCGCAAGTGTTTCTAATTATATGTCCACCACTGTAAATGACATTATGTGTGATGTTGATGAAATAAATATCTGAGTAATGATGGTAAAAAAAACCGGTCAAGTGCGAGTCGGACACCCACACCGAAAGTTCCGTTTTTAAGATTTTATAATGAACTTTAACATTTATGCAATAAGGTCCATTTTGACTAGACTACATTTTAAAACATGCTATTAATTTCGTATTGAATGATGGTGGCAGTGGGTTTTTTTCAAAGGCAATTTTGGGACTGTGCTCAATATGATAACAATTGTGTTATATTTTCTCTCATTTTTAAGAAAAGCACTAACCAAACAATGGACTCATTATGTAATAAAGCTCGGCCTTGGCTGCGTTAACTCATACTCGTCCCGCAACGCCCTTTTTCCAGGTCTCTGCAGTAATGTACTTCATCATGTTAACAGGTACGCCAATTTTGCGGTGAGCGTGTCTGGTGTGGCGGGGGCGGCGGGCGCGGGGGCGGTAGCGGGAGCGGGAGCGGGAGCGGGAGCGGGAGCGGGAGCGGGCGCGGGCGCGCGCTGGCGCCCTCTCTACGTGCAGCGGCTATTGAGGGCTGAGGCGGAACAGGTCAGGGATGCTGACGGATTACCTTACTGAAATTAACATGAAACTATTTATCTACAATAAGAGCTTAGTCTAGTATTGTCTCCAGATATTTTCATAGCGTCCGTGTAGAAAATTTCACCATACGGGTTAAGTGTTTTTTATTTCGGAAAATACTAGGTAACTTTCACATTTATAAAATTAGATTTTCTCAAATTCATATAGATGACAGTAATCAATTATCAGCCATAAGAATAAATAATAAATAACTACGTTGTTAACCTTTCTACCGCGCTTCAAGCGAGTTGTTGTCTAAATGTTTACAAATTTCATGCAAATTTTATTAGTTACTAAAACAGTACTGACAATTGTGTCGCATTACTTCAAACTCGGATATCTCCTTGAAATTTGGTATACGAATTTGAAACTTAACTTGTTCGAAAAAAGGCGCAAATTCCGCTGTCTTTCTGAATGGATTTATCCGAGTTTGAAATGAAGCGACTCAATTTATCATAAAAGTTGGAATGCCAAACGAAACGCCATTTTGTTGATGAAATTAACGGTTTTATTTTTAATATACTTATTTTTAATTGTTGTTAAGATATTTTTAATGGTTTATTATCCTCGTAAGGCCCCCCATACTGCAAAATGGGAGTTTTTTGTAACTGGGACTTTGAATCTACAATCAAGGGAATAAAGTTCTATTGCGATTGTCCAAAAATGCCATTTTCAGTTTATGAACATTGCAAAATAAACGTTATGCTTATTGTAACAGAGTTCAAAGTAAATTGCCTTGATTATGTACATCCAATTGCACACTGAGCCTTACGAGGTTATACAAATTAATATGTCAAGTGTTCACTAAACGTCAAGGCTGATATCCGGAATGACCGTAACCATGGTAATAACAATGCTATAATAATTATAATAGAACTGCTATTACCATGACAACGCTCATTATAGAATTATTTTCACGCCTCGATTACGCAATAGGTGGTATTCTGATACCATTAACAATATCAATATAAGCGGTTTATAGTACGAACAGAAAAAAAACTAAATTCAATGTCTAGTTCCAGTACGGCGAGAACATCTACGAGCCTGTCAACTGCGAGGGCCCGTGGTGGTGGCGCGTGCGCAGCGGCCGCGCGCAGACGCTCGAGTTCAACCGGTCGCACGAGCAGCCGCACCAGCCCGGGGTCTTCAACCCTCCGCTCAACCCCCCCCTCAACCCACCACTCATTGGACCCCTCAATGCGCCCGGTGCGTCGAATGCGCTAGCGCCTGGAGCAGCCAGTGCGCCGCACCGCATGCTAGTGCCGCATCATCATGCGCATCAAGGTATTTTATTAATTCACACATAATTAACAGGGATTACATGAATACTTTTGTGTATTCTGAAATATTAAAGACAAATGAAGTAATTTTTTTTTTAAATTAGTTATTGATTGCAAATATAGTGCCAGTCACTATTTCTAAGCTTCGTCGATTTACGAACTATTGTATTGTATCACAGTGGGCACAGTCCCGCGTGCGCGCGCGCTGGGGCGCGTGTGCGGCGTGCGCGTGTCGCTCGTGGGCAAGCTGTCCGCGTCGTGCGGCGCCATCGCCGACGCGCCGCTGCCGCTGCCGCTCGTGCTGCTGCCGCGCTGCCGCCGCCCGCCGCCCGCCTCCTGCTCCTACCACCTGCTGCCCGAGAGCCACCGCCCGCCGCCCACGCACCCGCAGGTAACACGCGGCACCAGGTGACACGCTCCCGCTGCCGCTCGTGCTGCTGCCGCGCTGCCGCCGCCCGCCGCCCGCCTCCTGCTCCTACCACCTGCTGCCCGAGAGCCACCGCCCGCCGCCCACGCACCCGCAGGTAACACGCGGCAGTGCCGTAAATCTGGTAGTAACACACCTGCAGGTAAGCAGGCAGTAACGTAGAATACCTGGTAGTTACGAGTACATACACCAACTGGCATTAACACCTGCAAGTAAGCAGGTAGTAAAATACAAAACCTGGTAGTAAATCACGCCAACTGATAGTAACACACCCGCATGTAAACACAACAGAAACACCAGCAGGCTGTTATACAACCCAGCAGCAGTCTGTACTCGGCTTGAAACCCATTATCACGTGGCATTCGTGTTGTCAGGGCGCGGCGTGCTGCGGCGAAGACTCGGCCGACTCTGATTCGGACTCAGCGGCTGCGCCCAACGCCCCCTGGCCTCCCGAGGACGAAGATGACAGCGAGGAACACTGAGAGGGTTGGAGGTAGTAACGCGAATCGAAACATTCCTTTTGCATTTCAATCGTTCCTGTTGAGGTCGATTTTTAGTAAGCTCACTTTAAATCGCTCTGTGAATTGAGTGAAGAGTAACGCTGAGGAGAGGGTTAGAAAAAATTACAAGTACACTGCCGTAAAAAGCAACAACACAGTGTATGTATAAGGACTTCACACTCTTTAACTGCCTTTTTCTTTTGGAGTAAAGTACAGGAGTGAAGATCTGAAGGTACTTGGACGTTTGAACCGCCCTTTCTATTGTTGCCGGATAAATTTGATGGCTTGTGCATTTCTTAAAATGTTTGCCCACTGTTAGTGAAATCCTAAAAAAAAATATTTCAAAAATTTGGCGAACTGTGCATAAAACTTTGTAATTATTAAATGATATCTCAATGTGTCTTAAATTTTTTGTATGACACGTCCTTTTTTGTTACCAAAACGCTTTTTGGTAACAAAATAGGAAGTCTCTGTACAATATTTTGAGAAGTACAGTTATAATAATTGAAGTTGACTGTATTCGGTATTATTTCGGTTAAGTTAGACGGTCGGTTCGAAAGCAGTCTATTTGACCTAACAACAATTAGCCCTTAAAGAAACAAATTGTATTTAGATTAGTTCGATTTATAAATACTTGATTAACTTTAAAGTACGTCTTGTTCAAAGAGAAATAAGTTAGAACATTATGTATTCTGAGGAGCGAGAGTAAAAAAAATACATTTATCAAAATGGAATCAAGAGTTTAAAAAAATCATAAATGAACATTTAGATGATAGACCGCGAATCAAAACATTCCTGTTGCATTTCTATTGTTCCTATTAAGATGGATTTCAGAGCTGCATTGTCACTTACTTTTTGTGTTGGTAGTTGAGAGTGAATATTACCGCCTCTCTTTCCATCATCTATTTATCCTTGTCCATCAATGGTAAAACTAACTAACTTGATCTTGTTAATTTTTTTGTTGTACCTTCTGGGCAACCCATATTACTACATCAAAGACGCTGTTGACTTTCTCTAAAATTTAAAACGCTACAGATTAGTAGTTTTCATTGTAGCGTGCTAAAGTATTATTATTGTATTATTATTCTGGATTCTGCCTTCCTAAACCAATTATCAGCATTTCAAATTCATTAACCATAGCAGTTTTAATTCTCTTCTGTTAGTAATGAGGTTGATATTTCATCAGGCGTTTTATATGAGATACTGCTCTGCTTCTATTAATAGCGAAGACGAAATAAGTGACTGGCGCGGAGTGCGGTGGTTGACTACTAGGGAAGTGCTTTAATTTTCAATGGGGTAAATATGAGAAAAAGCGGTCAAATCGGTAATCTACGGTTAAATTTCCTTTGGCGTCATCTTCTTCTTCTTTATATATACAGGATGTTACAAAAATACCCGTAAAGCCGAAAGGGGGTTAAATGGTCCCTTATAACAAGTCCATTTACAATATTTGAGGACCGCACTATCACTGTATGACTTACCGACAAAAAAAAAAAAACATTATTTTTTTCATTGATGTGCAAACCCTATTTCAGTAAAATTAAAGAGTAAACTACGCAGAATGTTTATGTTCATTTTTACCTAATTCGCGAAGCATATTACAAGTCGAGTTTTGGAAGATTTTAAACGAAGAAACCTAAACTAACACTTACTTTTTCGTAATGAATGAACGTCAAATTTACAATAACGGCTCAAAGTGAGCTCCGCCTTGCTCAATGCACAACCTGCGATACAGTTCGCGAACACGATTTAAATTGCTATCTTCATGGCCTACGCATAACATCATAAATCGTAATATTCTGAGTTAGAAAACATCGTCATTTTGGAAAAAAATATGCAAAAACACGGAAAAATTGTAGAATATCGATAAGAAGATTTGAAATTGACAACATATTTTTTATTTCCGTCTTGACGTTTTTTGAAGCCAGTACTTTCAGCATAATGACATCACAGTATTGAACCTTTGTGGATGAAAAACAGAAAAACCATTAAAGTTTACAATTATTAAAATTGGTAGGTAGGCCTCTCTGTTAAATAATCTATGCTAACTCCGGTTCCCTGACATGACAGCTTACTAGGGTTGACAATTTTTTTGGCTTTGATAATTTATTATATTTTTTACGGGGTATTTTGTAACACGTTGTATATAATTCTTCTGTCCGTGTGTTGACAGTGAACTCCTCCTAAAGGGCTGAACCGATTTAAATGTTTTTTTTTGTGTGTGTTCAAGTAAATTCGAGGATGGTTTATATTCACAAATAAACCCGGCAGATGGCGTTGTCCTGCATGGCAGATATCATGCTGGACAACGTCTGTCGGGTCCGCTAGTATAAATATATACAGTGGTGGACATATAATTAGAAACACTTGCGACGTATTTCACATTATACAAGGCACATTGCCGTAAAACTTTTGTTTTTGGAAATAAAACAACAAAATGCATAGAATACGTTCAACAACTTATAATTAATTAAAAAACAAATAAATATCCGAGTTTACAACTACCATTTAGATATTTAGTTACGTACAAACAACTAAACGACATTTGCAGTACCATCCGTCATGGACAAGTAATTAGAAACACTAAAGAAATGAGGTAAAAATCAAAGTTTTAACGTGTCAACGTCAACAATTTCAAATTATTTATGTAAAATAATGTTTGGTTTACTAAATTTCTTAACAATTAATATTTAGTTGCATAGCCTTTGTTATTAATGACGGCTCTGCAACGACGTGGCATTGATTCAAGTAATTTCATACATTTATCGAGTGGGATCGAGTTCCATGCTTCAACAAAGGCTTCGTAAAGTTCATTTTGACTGGAATTACGTTTAACGGAGACTTTTTTTTAACGACGTACCACACATTTTCAATTGGATTTAAATCGGGACTATTTGCAGGCCAGTCTAACATGGTAACACGTTGCTCACTAAGAAAGGATTTAACACTGCGGGCCGTGTGTTTTGGGTCGTTATCGTGCTGAAAGATCCAGGTCACAGGCAAATGGTCGTCGGTGTAGGGAATCATTGTCTCTTCTAAGATGTTTTTGTATTGAAATTGATCCATTATACCTTGAATCTTACGGACCCGTCCGCCCAACTCCGCAACCAGAAAAACATCCCCATACTTTAATATTACCACCGCACCGCCGTGTTTGACTATGCTCCTCGTGTATTTATAATCAAAAGCATGGTTTATTGGACGTCTAACGTAGCGTTTGCCGTCTGAATTCACCATATTTATTTTTGTTTCATCCGAGAATAACACTTTTTTCCATTCTCGTACGGTCCAGTTAAGATATTTCTTTGCAAATAATAATCGCTTCTCTCGGTGTTGCTTGGTAAGAAGCGGTACCTTTCGAGAAACCCTCCCGAATAATTTAGCTTCCACTAATCTGCGGCGTACCAGTTTCGAGGAAATGTTCCTTGGGTCATCAGGTGAAAAAACTTCATTTCTAATCTCGTTGGAGCCTTTGAACGGGTCTTGTTTAGCTACACGTATTATTTGCGAATCTTCCCGGGGAGATGTTTTCCTTGGAAGAGCCTTTCTAACAACACTTTTAGTAGTTCCGTTAGTTTTATAATGAGCAATAGCGTTGAAAACTTTCTTCACAGAACATTCTAGATGTTTAGCAATTCTTCTATAAGTCCACTTTCGATCTAAATGTAATTTAACGATTAATTGCCTGGTTGACTCGTCACAACTCTTATTTTTACCCATTTTTAACAATACTTATTATTCACGTAATTTTCCAAATTGACGTTTAATTGCCGCCGAAACAACAGAAAAAGCGTAAAAGGAGGTTTTTTTTTTAGTTTCAAAAATGGAACGAACCATGGATCCTGTTTTTAATTAGTTGTCCAAGCGGCCAGTAATAGAAATTCAACTATCATGATTTTTAAAATCTTTTAATAATTAAAGATAGAACAGATTTACTTTTTTAAATATTTTATGAGTTTTTTAACTCATTGGCTATATTCTGGCATAGTCAATAGTGATTTAATCAATATAATTTTTACTCATAACGATAGTTCATTCTGTGTTTACCTAAGTTTTATGTACTGTTTCTAATTATATGTCCACCACTGTATATTCAGTTGCAAACGCACTGCGAGGGAAGACACCGCGTTGCGGCGCGACTAAAAACGCCCCAGCAACGTTTTGAGCTCTTGATGCGTTTACGGCATAAGATCAATAAGATGCGTCTGTCAATTAGAAGTGTCGACTTTAGCGACATGTTAATTTGACACGAAGATCTGTCAAAATGGAAATATCACTTATTTGGGTACCTTTGCTCGTTCCAAACGATGTGGCTCGGGTCCATCCTTTCGCACTTTTGAAATCAAAAAGAAATATCACAAACTTAAGCCTTGCTCAGGGACTGGCGACGCGATGCGCGAACAAACAGTGCCTCCGAACCTAACGGTCCCAGGTTCGAGCTTGGATGATTTTTTTTATGTATTTAGTATTTATTTCTCTATATAAGTAAGTTTATCGTTGTCCAGTACCCACAGTACAAGCCTAGATCTTAGTTTGGGACTACGTCAATTTGTGTCCCTGGAGAATAATTTTATCGTCCCCGAACGAGGCCTTAATTTATTTTATAACTCTCAAAACAAAGTGTATATTTTGGTTTTATTTCTATTCAATTTTTAACGTGCATTTTTTTTCTATGATAAGATTGATTTTGTGTGTTATGTATGGTTAATTGATTATATTGGTTGTGTTTGATGTTTGTTACCTTTTTTACATGGGTTATTCCGATTAGTTATTAATGTTATGTATATTTTTAATGTTAAGAAGTGTATAATTGCGTTTTGTGTATGACAATAATTGTTTATTATTTTGCCTTAAGGCACTTCAATTTGTCTATTACGAGTCATTAAAACTTTAGGATCTAGATTTATAATCAAGGATATAAAAAAAACGTGTTGTAAATTCTTAAATTAGCACTCTAGTTGTTTAATTTTGTCAATCAACCATATTATATCGTTCTCTTATCCTTAATTCATATTGACAGCTTGATATAATCATACAAAACTCCCATGGCAAAAAGCCTTTTATTATAAACTCGTCCAAGAAGAGTAACAGCGTATGAACGAATTTTACTACGAATTTTCTTTTTGGTTGTCAATTAATTTTCATCCATTTGTTACAAGAAAGAAAGTAAAATTGATGAAATATACCTGTCAAATATAATATTATTATGCAAGAGTTGAAAAACGTTTAACATGGTGTCACCTGAAATTAATGGGCTAGCGATCTGGGTTCGATTCTTGATCGGGGCAAATATTTGTGTAACGCTGTTGAGCATATATATTTTCCTGAGTTTTGGGTGTTTTCTCACTATTTCAGTATTTATCTGTCTTTAAAAGTATCTATACCATTGTCTTGTATCCATAGTACGCGAGCGAATTAAAACGTCTGAGTAAGTGTCACAGCTGGATAATAAAATTAATAAAATAGCATTTATATATATTTCCCGACGTGACACGACTAAAAAAACGTGGAAAATGTTCAACCCGGCAAACTCCGCCATAAAAGCCTATAAAAGACTTACCTCTCGAAGTAAAACACACTAAATTAATAACCCCTTTGGAAGAAATATATGACTTAGTTATTTGTTAAACTAACCATTCACGTAAGGGAAATCTAAAGAGCTAAAGCAAGTCTTCAGCAGTAAATCTTATTGCATAACCGATGTAAGGGTAACCCTTATAAATAGCCCTTAAAAAGCTAATCGAACGGCTTTTTTAAGTTATAGGGATATTGTTATCACGTGCGAGCGAGGTTATTGTTAGCGCTTTAAAAGCAAAATCGAACAAGACTTATAGGAATTGGATTTGGATAGTTAATCCTTTCGGAATACCCATTCCAAACCCTTTGTAAGGGTATCCCTTATAAATAGCGCTTTAAAAAGCAAATCGAAAGGCTTTCAAGCGATACGGCTTTTCTAAATAAATCCTTATAAAAACCCATTGAATGGGAAATCGGGCCGGTCGGTCCCTGGTATTAATTCACTAAAGATTAAAAATCCTCTATAGTAAATTGCATATCTTTCATTCCCTCGCGTACTATACAAGCATAGAAAGTACATTTAGGGCTAGGTCAGTTGGTTTTTAAGACTCCCTTTTTTCAGCTTTTGCATTTTTCCTCCTGTTTCAAGTGAACTGTCCAAAACGTTATCAGAATTGTTAGAAGTTAGACAAAATGTGTGTGTTTTGTAATAATTATTGTATAGGTGTGATTGAATACTTTAGGCGTCTATGCAACTGTTACATTATGATTCTGAACATTCTGACCGCTGTTAATGACTGCAGATTGCAGGTAGGTCTTACGTTCCGACAACATTTTAAAGATTATTCATAAACCTTTCTTGGTTTAAATGTGTATGTCTGGCTGAAGACATATGGCTTTCGTGTTAAATGAGTAATAATATTATTTAAAAAATGTATGAAGGTGTCCATTTTGTTACTAAAATATGTAGGTATGATTTTGGTAACAAAGCGGACATCTCCATAATGATGGTTATAACTACATTACCTCCGTTAATATAAGATACATATGGCATTTGTCATAGGTTTTCTATGAGTTTATTCACAAAATCGGTTAAATACAATTTTATGTTGGGCTTTAATTCTGTTTTTGTAAAAACATTTTTTATTTGCAAGAGGATTGTCCTAAATTACTTCAGTTAAAAACTAAGTTAATGATCTAAAATCAATTATAACTAGCAATGAAATTGGTTTTTTATTGCTGCTCTTATTCCATAAGTCATATTTGTAAGCAATTGTATGGAAAATACCCAAAGCGTTCCTAATTGTGTTACCATGGTAAGTAACGCGGTCAGACAGAATCATGTCTTTACCTCTATTTTACTACGTCGAGATCTTTTCTAGTTGTAATTATTTTTGTATCGAAAACTATTGTTAGTAGAGTAGCCAATTCGTATTGATAAATAATAATTCAGTCAATAACTTTATACACGACTAGCGGCCCGTCCTGACTTCGCCCGGATTGAATAATGAAAAACACTGGACTATGTCCATCTGTAATAATGCACATTTCAAATGGTAATAGAATTCAAATTGTGATCCCCTCCACATTTGAACAAACTTACAGAATGCCTCCCTTTATAATGTTACTAGCGACCCGTCCCGACTTCGCTCGAGTTGAATACATGTTGATGACAGTGTTTTCTCAACTACTATGAGGAAATAAAATAAAATTTATTTACACTAATACGTACAATTTACTTCATATTACTGTGATATGCATAATTATCACAATTATCAAATTGATAAAAACCCCATATCGTAGTTACTGAAATACGCTAGTAATATATTCTCAAAAAAAATCTTCAAGGAAAGGTATAAAGTTATTGACTGCGAATGAAAGCTAATATTTAGTGGTAAGACGGGTAGTTAGCGAATTATGTAGACTCATCTTATAAAATAAACAAACTATTTCCATGTATTGTGTTTTTGTCGATCCTCATACTCCTCCCCCTCCTCTTCCTCCTCTTCCTCCTCTTCCACCTCCCCGCCTCTTCTTCCTTTTCCTCTTCGTGTCGATGTGTCGATGCGTCACTTCAAACAAACTAGAAGACAAACGATCGACTTTTGCTCTCACTGCCTTCAGTCTAGGATACAGGACTTCAGACTAGAATTAAAAATACCGGGCAGCAGTGTTCGCATTGTTGTGTTCCGGTTTGGGGATAAGACAGCCGGTGAAATGACTAGCATAGAGGCATTCCATCTTAGTCCTCAGGGTTGGCAGTGCATTTGCAGTCTTGTGAATGCGGATGTCTATGGGTCACAGTTTCCACTTACCATCAGGTGGCCTGTGTGCTCGTAAGCCTTCCTATGACATAAAAAAAAGAAAAAGTGAGCCTCGCGCACAGAGGGTTTCACACTGCCACTGCCATTCAATATTATTAGATTTCAGTTTGTATGTTGTATGTTATGATATATGTATTTAGCGCGAGGTGACTCGCACTTGGCCGGTTTTGTTATTAGTTGTATTTATTTAGGCTTGTAGTATTGTTAGGCGATGGGCTTGCAACCTGTCACTAATATACACATGGTAAACATCTTAGCCTGTTTGTGCAATATGTGGTTACAGAATTACCAACAAGTCTTTAAGAGTTGTTGGTAATCCTGTAGCTCTGCCTAACCCACTCTGGGAATGGAGGCGTTAGTGTATGTATGTATGTATTTAAGATTTAACCTACCGCCAAGCAGCAGAGTCTTATTGTTGTGTTCCGGTACGGGGCTAAGACAACCAGTGTATGTTAATTGTTTATTGTTGAATTATTTTTTATGATTATTCCAGATTTGATAGACGACTATATTCGCGAATACCTAAGTTTCCTGCTGTCTTTCATAGTCTGTTTATGGGTGTTGGTGATTATTACCCATCAGGTAACCTACACACACTCACACACATTAACTCACGCCTTCATTCCCAGAGAGGGGTAGGCAGAGCTACAGAATTACCAACAACTCTAAAAAGTTGTTGATAATTCTGTAACCACATTTTGCACAATTAGGCTAAGATGTTTACGATGTTTGTGAGACGGTTTGTTTAGCGATGTTTGTAACCTAATCAAAAAAAAACGGTCGCCGAACTCTCGCAGAGGTAGCTCTACAGCAATAGCTTATTCAAATACATCACCACGTTTCCTCATAAACACATCTCACAAAAAAAGTTGCGCTGTCTCAGAGGCTGCGCGTGCGCCGATGACCGTGAACAGACAAAATGGCGCATGACAATGGCCGCGTAACGCTAGTGGTAAATGGTAATTGCCATGGTAATTACCACTGTTACATGGTGTTTTGTAACAGCAGTAAAGAAAGACTGTCAATGTTAGGTACATCGCAATACGCATAGGTAGGTTTTGGTTAACATGGTCTTTGGCTGATTCCCTGAATTATTAAGCAACAGTGCTGACTAATACGCTGGTAAACATCTTACCCTATTTGTGCAGAATGTGGTTACAGAATTATCAACAAGTTTTTAAAGTTGTGGGTAATTCTGTAGCTCTGCCTACCCCACTCTGGGATTACAGGCGTGAAGGTATGTATGTATGTAGGTATGTAGTGCAGACTTAAAAGTTCATTATAATTTAAACTAAATTATAGGACAGCGGAAACACCCTTGAGTATAAATTTAATTCACCAAAATATTCAAGGTTTTTCCAGCAAAGAACTAGAAATAGGGTTGTTCTTAGATAGTGAAAATGTACAAATTATGTGCATTACTGAACATTGGCTTAGACAAGACCAATTAATATTTGATTTTGTAAATTTTAAATTAGTTGTTTTGCTAGAAAATGTGCCACTCATGGTGGCTCTTTAATAATAGTTAAAAGTACTCTTAAATCCAAGGAAAGAAAGGATATTGTCAAGCTATCAGTAGAAAGGATTGTAGAAATTTCTTGCGCAGAACTAGAAAGTTATATAATAATATGTATTTACAGACCACCATTGGCTGATTTTTGCACATTTGAATCAACTATGGAACATGTGTTAAAATTAGCTTGTAATAGCCAGAAGCATATTATAGTTTGTGGAGATTTTAATATTAACTTACTCGAAATGTCAAATAATACCACTAGGTTACTAAGTTTATTTAAATCTTTTAATTTAGGTAATCTGTTCTTTGAACCCACTCGGATAGGTGTTAGTAGTGCAACCTGCTTAGATAATATTTTTTGTAATTGCGAATGTTTGGATAAAGAAATATTTAATTGTTTTAATTCGGACCATAGTGGTCAGAAGGCATCTTTCGTCAATGATTTTTATCAAAAACCTCAGACAATAACATATCGACCTATAACTAATAATCGTTTGGAATCATTCAAAAATAAAGTCCAGAGTAATCTATCAGTGTTACCTTTCATACATAATGAGTGTAATAGTATTTATAATGACTTGTTTGGCGTAATTCTGCATCAATTTAATAACCATTTTAAAATGAAAACTTTAACTAGGTCGAAAACCAAATTTAGCGAATGGGCTACTGCAGGTATTCATAAAAGTAGAAATAGGCTTTACAACCTATATAGAGAGAGGGAGGACAATAAGAACGCTGACTTCCTAAATTATGTTAAGAGTTATTCAAAGACCTTTAAGCAAGTTTGTTTAACTGCCAAGGCAAATTTTCTTAGTCTTAAACTCAAATCGTCTGACAATAAGGTAAAAACTGTATGGAATATTATAAATAGAGAAACGGGTAAAACTAAAACTCGCGATAATCAGGTCACCCTAAACTCAGGTGACAAACAAATCACGTCAAATAAAGACGTCGCCTTAGCATTCGAAGATTATTTTTCCAACATAGCCATTAATACTACGAAATGTCTCAAATCATCCGCGGTTAAAGCTCAATCATTACTTTGCACTAATGTCAGTAAATGTAATATAAACTTTGAATTCAGCCCTATAAATTCAGTTTCAATAGTCAAAGTATTTAAAACGCTTAGTTTAAAGAAGACTGAGGATTTGTGGGGCACATCAGTTAGTGTACTTTTTCCTATCATAGGTGTAATTGCACCCCATCTAGCATTAATTTACAATAATTGCATTTCAGAAGGGATCTTTCCAGATCTTATGAAATATAGTAAAGTCATACCTCTTTTTAAATCGGGTGAGATGAGTGATATTACGAACTTTCGTCCCATTTCCATACTACCAGTTTTAAGTAAAGTCTTTGAGAAACTAATTCTGAATGATATGTTAGGTCACTTTAATAGAAATAAACTACTTAACAATAACCAGTTTGGCTTTACCAGAGGTCGATCAACAATTGATGCGGCATCTGTTCTCATTAAATATATATATAACAGTTGGGAGCAATCTTGCGATGCAGTAGGAATATTTTGTGACCTTTCTAAAGCTTTTGATTGCGTGGTTCATACGACCCTTATTTTAAAATTAGAACATTATGGATTGTCTAATAAAGCTATAAGTCTTATGTCTTCTTATCTCAGTGATAGAACTCAAACAGTTGTTGCAAACAAAACACAATCTGATGGAGCTACAGTGAAAATAGGTGTGCCTCAAGGCTCTATTTTAGGTCCTTTTCTATTTTTGGTTTACATAAATGACTTGCCACCATCAGTAGATAAACTTTGTGATATTGTACTTTATGCTGATGATACTTCACTAATTTTCAAGGTAGACAGAAAATCCATAGACTTCAGTAGCATAAACTCCACACTAGTTAAAGTACTTAATTGGTTTACTAGCAACAATTTGCTACTAAATGCTAAGAAAACTAAATGTGTTAGATTCGCTTTGCCTAATGTTAAACCGTTAGATTCTAGTATTATTCTAAATGACGAGTGTTTGCAAATCGTAGATAAGGCAGTTTTCCTAGGCATAACAATAGATAAAAATTTGCAATGGAGTCCCCATATAGCTGTACTGGCAGGTAAACTAAGTTCGGCAGCTTACGCAGTTAGGAAAATTAGACAACTAACCAATGTTGAGACAGCTCGCTTAGTTTATTATAGTTATTTCCATAGTGTTATGTCGTACGGTATTCTGGTTTGGGGTAAGGCAGCTGACATACAAACTATATTTGTGTTACAAAAAAGGGCCATTCGTTCTATTTACAACTTAAATTCCCGTGACTCCTTAAGAGATCTTTTTAAGGAAATTAATATCTTAACTGTAGCGTCACAATTTATTTATGAGAATATTATTTATGTTATAAAAAAATTTGGATTCTTTCACAAAAAAATCTGATATACATAATTTAAATACTAGAAATAAAAATAAAATAGCTATTCGAAAATTCCGCGTCCGTAAAGTACATAAATCATTTGTTGGTCAATGCATTCATTTCTATAATAAATTACCTGAGGTAGTATTAAAGTTACCCTTTCCAGCACTCAAAAATTACTTGAAAAAGTCGTTAATGTCTAAAGCGTATTATAGGATCGAGGACTATTTAATAGACAAACATGCTTGGCCTAAACCCGAAACTTAATCAATAATATATTTTTTATTTGTTTTTTTTTTCAAATTCAAAATCTTTATCTTGTCTGGGGGACACCGTTGATGTAGGAAAACATATCAATCTTATGTGGTCATCTTGCACCGTCTTATATACACATACGTAGGAGTTCTTTTTTTCCTTTTCTCTCTTTCTATCTTAAGATTTTGGTGTGTTTTCCTGCGGAAACTACGCATGATATTTGAAATATTTTTTAATTTGCTATTTATAGATTTATATAATGCTAGACTAAGTAGTACCATTGTAATATTAAATATATTTAAAAAAATGACTGACTGCTGAGTTTCTTGCGGCGCTTCTTCTCAGCAGTGGTCTCCTCTTGTGAAGCGCTGGTAGATTCTTGACGTGTAAAAGTGCCCGTGCGGCCTACTTACTGAATAAATGTCTTTATCTTTATCTTTATCTTTATCATTTCCGAAATTGCAGAGGTACAGGGGATCCCTTTGAAATGCATAATGTATCTTTTCGCATAACACCGTAATTTATGCGTGAAGATTATTTTTTTATTGCATAGGAAGGCAAAAGAGCACACAGGCCACCTGATGGTAAGTGGAAACTGACCGATAGACATTCGCATTCACAAGAGTGCAAATGCACTGCCAACCCTGAGGACTAAGATGGAATGCCTGTGTGTTGGATCGCATATTCTTTTTACGCATAATGTATTTTACCTGTGGGAGGACCTTGTGCAGGGTCCGTCCGGGTTGGTACCACCATCTTATCCATTAACCTACCGCCAAGCAGCAGTGTTCGCATTGTTGTGTTCCGGTTTGGGGATAAGGCAGCCGGTGAAATGACTAGCATAGAGGCATTCCATCTTCGGCCTCAGGGTTGGCAACGCATTTGCAGTCTTAGGATTGCGGTCTTGTGAATGCGAATGTCTATGGGTCACAGTTTCCACTTACCATCAGGTGGCCTGTGTGCTCGTCTGCCTTCCTATGATATAAAAAAAAAAATGCCTCTATGCTAGTCATTTCACCGGATGTCTAATCCCCAAACCGGAACACAACAATGCGAACACTGCTGCTTGGCGGTAGGTTAATGGATAAGATGGTGGTACCAACCCGGACGGACCCTGCACAAGGTCCTCCCACAGGTGAAATACATTATGCGTAAAAAGAATATGCGATCCAATAGGGAATCGACAGTCCTAGTGTTAACGCCGCTTCCACGCAGCAACTAGGGGCCTGAGGAAGCGGGGGGGATACCCAAGGAGTCACCAGACACCTGAGGAAGCGCGGGGCTGCCTTTTCGACCCGGTGGGGACCGCGACCCCACTACACACACCGAGACCTACCACCGACGCGTCAACACGCACGCTATTTATATTTTAATCTAATCTCGAAGCTTATTGGTTAGTTTATTATTATAGTACAATTAAAAGTTACAACTAAACTTATTTAAATTAAAATTGAACTAAGTTACTCAAATTAAAATAAAACTAAGCTACTCAAATATTAAAGATGTAAATAATAATCACCACTATAAAAAGAACACCCCCTCTAACAAGTCCGCTCGCGGCATGGTCCCTATGACACTGGCTGCATTACCTCTCTGGATAGCTAGCCCAATCCTTTGGGAGAGGTAAGCACCAGCTCTAGGATCTCGGGAGGTGTCTATTAGCCGGGATGACAGAGCCTTCTCATAGCTTGTAAAAAGTCCATTACAAATATCTTAAAAAGCTGGAGTTTTTTTTTTGCTTCTGAATAGCAACTCCGACACCTAGACATACTTAAATGCTAAAAAATGAAGTTTTCAGGATAGCTAAACAAAAGTTTTATCTTGTCTAGGGGACATCGTTGATGTAGGAAAACATTATCAATCTTATGTGGTCGTCTTACACCGTCTTGTATACACATAAGTAGGCTTATTGTTTTCTTTATTTTCTCTTCTCCTTCTATCCCTGTCGTAAGATTTTGGTGTGTTTTCCTGCGGAAACTACGCAGGTTACTTGATATTTATAGATTTATAAAATCTATACTAAGTAATACTATTGTAATATTAAAAATATTTAAAAAATGAGTAACTGCTGAGTTTCTTGCGGCGTTTCTTCTCAGCTGTGGTCTCTTACGAAGCGCTGGTAGATTTTTAACTTGTAAAAGAGCCCGTGCGGCCTACTTACTGAATAAATGTCTCTATCTTATCTTATCTTAAAAATATCGATACCTCAGAAAGTAAAGTCTGTCTGTGTAAACATTAATGTCTTCGACTGTATCCGTAATGGGGGCAAATGTATTTTAACACGCAACGCAGTGGTAACTTAGGGTCAAAAGGTTAATTCCTTATGCAGCAGTGGAAATCGTTCAGCTGATTATGATGATGGGGATAAATAATGTTTTAAAGATTCGTGGAAACTGGTCACGATCATTTTGGAAAAAAGGGAAGCTCTTTGATGTCTTTTTTCGGTCATAATGTATTTTTAGTTAAAGTATTCTTTGTCATTTTCTTTCAAGTTCAGATGTCTCAATGATAAATAAAGGCAGAACCTATATTTAAGCAAACTATAGCTATTTGCTATTTTTGAAGACAGGTGTGCGCTGCGCTCTCCCATCGCATCGTATACCTCCGATGAGATTTAGCCTTAGGTATCGCTTTAGTTGGCTATATCGTTAAATGTAATATTGGCTACATCACTGCACTAAATCCTGATGTCAGCTTTTTGAGATTCCCCGAAGTTCGCGCGCGGACCCACTTTTGATGGAAAGAAAGAAAAAAAAAAATCATTTGTTCGTGACCAACACAACCAAGAACAGATAAAAACGTACATGAAGAAAATAGCCACGACATGGTCCCAACTCAGCGTAATTCTGGCGTTAAAGTCAGCGCTGGTCTTCCGTTGGAACCACCAGGTGAACACATAATTATTTGAAAGCAAAACATAAATAATAAAATGAGAAAAAAATTAACGTAAAATCCTAAAATCTAATTGTTTACATGGCGGAAAAGGCAACAGTCCCTTAGCCCTAAGTGGAGCAAACAAAGAAAATAAATATGACCTATTTTATCTATGGTAGAAGTTGCGCGCTCGGTCTTTAAAGGCAGCGGTCCGATCTTGGTCAATCGGTCAAAGGAACTTCGTCTAGTTCGGTCTTTTAGTTCCTTTAGGTCCTTTAGCTCCGGAGCAAACTTTGAGATCTGAGCAGGACACGCTTTGGAATATGTTTTGTCTCATTCACATCGAGCACCGTGCCGTGTGCTACTCGGTCACTCTGTTTCGCTCATACATTCAACAATTGCTACTGACCTAAAAGACCGAAGCCTGATTAAGATCGTTTTCGAAGAACTACTTCATTCCTTTTAGTTCTTAGTTCTTGACCGACTCAAGCCTAATCTATGGTAGCGCCTATCCATCCCTTTTTATTTGATACACTGCAACACAGAAGCGATTCCGAGAAAAAAAATTGAATTGATAGGTACAATGCAAAAGGGACTATACATAACTTAAAAACAACTTAGTGAGTAGGTACACTCATATTAGAAATTGACCCTACGTCGTTATTGGAGTAGGCAACATAGGTAAGTTGAATTGCTTACTTATGTATAATTATTATTTGTGTTAGTTTAAAAAAAAAAAACTTTATTACATTGTAATGTAACTTACTTTTAAGTATTATTGAATTTAATAATTGAAAAAATGACCTTCTGCTGGAGTTTCTTGCGGCGCTTCTTCTCCGCAATGATGGTCTTGTCCGAAGCGCTAGTAGATTCACTCCCATGTTACCGACGTGTAAAAGAGCCCTCATGTGGCCAAATTACTGAATAAATATTTTGAATTTTGTATACTTAGACTACGATTAAGGTCGTCTTGGCTTAAAAAGCAAGCTGCAGGCGACAACGAAAACTATTACTTATTACCTATTCTAATTAATTTCGTTTCTTAGAAGATTTCAAAAAGTGTATAATGTTTGTACCACTTTGTAACCGACTGTACTGTGTCAGCCAATCTGTAAGATAGACTCGTGTAAATAATCAGACCTAGGAATATACGGGGCAAAATTAAATAACAGCTAGGGATTGCCTATATCGATAAACTGTATTATCGATGCTTTTTATATATACTAGTGATCGCTACAAGTTTTGCTTGTTAAAATTTAAATTTATTAACGGAATACAAATGAAACAAAATAGCAACATAGTTCAGGTTATTCTTTATTTTAAAAGATTTTTTTAACCTTCACTCCATCATCATCATATGTTTTTTCCTTATTGTGTATTTCAGAGTGCCTGTCCCATTTAGGTACTATTTGTTAAACTAAACGATCAGAATTTGTTAGGAGTAAAAAAATATATGATGATAAGTGAAGGGAATCCTTTTAAAATCAAGAATAACCAGATTTATGTTTTTATTGTGTTTTATTTGCATACTTTCAATAAAAAAATATTTTACATACAAAACTTGGAGCGATCACTAGTGTATGGGAAAAGCATCGATAATTGAGTTTATCGATATAGGCAATCCCTAGCGGTTATTTAATTTTGCCCCGTATATTCCTAGGTCTGGTAATAATTTACACTTCGATATTACAAGCAAACTGAGTCGTGGATAGAAACCACAAGCACATGCCGTTTCACCCTTGACCATTATGAAAATGACAAATATTTATTTTGCTTCAAGGTGAAGTCATATTCATACAAAAACACTACATATTCACTATAAACTTCTAAGTTATCGCCGTATACTTAAAAAAGTTGGTTAATGTAGTAAGCGAGAAAAACCGGTCAAGTGCTAGTCGACTCTCGCACTGAGGGTTCCGTACCGCCCGACTATTATGTTTTTTTATAATAATAATAAACTTTATTTCAGACTACAAGGCCCATATTTATAAATACCTTACAGACCAACATAAATAACAATAATATAACATACAATTAATACGACTACTTATACGCTGTGTGGCAGGGCTCCAACCACTCGACCCTAAGAGAGAGAGAGAAAGAGAGAGAGACAGAGAGAGAGAGAGAGAGAGAGAGATAGAGAGAGAGAGAGAGTCTTTATGACATGGAGCATGCCCCCTGATGGTAAGTGTGATCTGTGACCCATAGACATTTGCATTCCCAAGACTACGATATTGAGACTGAAATCCTAAGCCAATGCGTTGCCAACCCGACTAAAATGTAAAGCCTCTATGCTACTAATTTTGGTTATCTTATCCCCGCACTGGAACAACAATGCGAATGCTGCTTGGTGGTAGTTTAAAGGATAAGATGGTGGCAATCCAGGCAGACCTTGCACAAGGTCCTACCACCTACTAATTTCTTATTTTAAGTATCGTCTCATATCCTCAGCAACTGGCTGGAAGAGGCACCTAATAAGGACTCATGGAGATCAAGGACACTCATATAGGCTAGAAAAAAAAACATTATATACTTAGTAAGTTAATTTCGGTCCATCCATTGCTGCTACAGATAATAATAGTAATACATAATAATAAATTTATTTATTTGCCGGTAAACACAACAACCAAAACAGGATCAGTACAATAAGTATGCAGCTTATATATTTAAATACTTAGGTATTGTGTTACTATATAACGTGAGTGTGATAAGACAATGTTCCTTACTCCCCGTACTAGTTAACACTGTATCACGGTATAGATACATTATGTTTAATTTATACCTAAAATTATTTTGGAGGTGGGAGGACCTTGTGCAGGGTCCGTCCGGGTTGGTACCACCATCTTATCCATTAACCTACCGCCAAGCAGCAGTGTTCGCATTGTTGTGTTCCGGTTTGGGGATAAGACAGCCGGTGAAATGACTAGCATAGAGGCATTCCATCTTCGGCCTCAGGGTTGGCAACGCATTTGCAGTCTTAGGATTGCGGTCTTATGAATGCGAATGTCTATGGGTCACAGTTTCCACTTACCATCAGGTGGCCTGTGTGCTCGTTTGCCTTCCTATTATATAAAAAAAAAAAAAAAAAAAAATTTTTTTAAAAAAAACAACAAAGGTAAGCCACGGAACCCTAATAATGGATAACCCAATCTCTCAGCCACTACGCGGCCCTCAGTCCATCAGTTGTAGCGCGCCAGTTGAGCGGCGCGGACGCGTGTGCAGTGAGTGAGTGAGACGGAGCACCGCTGATCACGTTCTAGGGCAAGACACAGTAAGCACGAGTGTGATGGCATTACTCAGTTATATGACCGTTAGGTTAAATTAGGTTGATGGAAAGAAGTGTTCTGCGTAAATTGAGTTGGTTAATTAACTTTATGATTTTTAACCATAAGAATCTAATCTATTTGGATCTCCGCAGTGTTTGTTTATGTGTGCGTCGTGGAGCAATGATACAAATCTTTAATTAAAAACAAGGATTAAAGGAAGTTAGTTTGAATTGTGTCGCTTTTCATCAAACTCGAATATCTCCTTGAAATTTGGTAAGTATACGAATTTAAAACTTAACATGTTTGAATAAAAGACGCCAACTCCGTCGTCATTTTCAATGGATTTAACCGAGTTTGAAGTAAAGCTACTCAATTGTAAGAATTAGTTTGGTTTTATAATTAAAACAGTTTTCGATATGTACTACACATAACTACAGTAACATTAGAGATTAAGTCAAAATCGGATATTTTGGTGAGTTCACTTAGCTTTATTAATTGGTAGGGTAATCCGTATAATGTCAGTGTATACTACCTGTAGTTTTGAAAATCCGCTTTAACAAAATCAAGGGCAAATAATGTAAAACCCCCATCATTTCTTAACTAAATCTAGACTAAGACAATTTGCCTTCTGTAAAGTTTACAACTGTACAAATCTGTCAAACAATTATACCTTAGGAACGGTCATCAACGTAATTGTTCAGCCACTATAGAACCATGTTACATAGAGCCAATGGTGCATTTTGACGTAATTTAGCTGTCGTGACTTAAAGCTGTCATTATGACAGGGTTCGTATTCGTAGGCGCACAACAACTTAAAGGAATCCTACCCTTATCTCAGTTAAATGTATGAATTTTCTTGAAGCTTTTGATTTAGCTGCAGCAGCGGTGGTAGATGTCTTAACACTGATAGAAACATGGAACCCCCATGCTGATTATAATGGGAATCTCTTTAATGACGTTCAGATGTAGTGCATAATTGTTTTCCAACGTATTTTCACGGAAATGTACGGACGTGTCTTGCTATTTCAGTCGGTCACAGTACAAAAAGCACTGAGGTTGACTGAAGTAGCATGACAAATACGAACGTTTCCGAGAAAATGCGATAGAAAACAATTATGCACTGTAACAATGTAAGGTTCCGAGTTGGATAATCTTTGTGACACTCATAAAAATATGTATTTAGGTACACATTGGACGTGACAGAAGCGCGCTAACCCCATGTGCTTTCTTTTGGTCCTCAAGAGAAAACATCTACTTTTTTACTTTGCCCTCGCGTTTGATATCCATGGAGTTTCTTCTGTAATAAGTCCATGGGTTACTTTATAATTAACTCGAGCATTGGCAAAATACACTTAACCTTTAACTGAACTGGTATACGTATACGTCTCACAGACGTCATGATTATTATTTTGAACTTTATGTCGCCATGGCCTATGGGTTACGTTAAGAGTGCTCTGAAACCACGTCGCCAATTAAAGGTTAACTGAATACAACTAATTAATATAACATGGTTATATGGGTTTTCTGTGTGGTTGCTGGGTTAGAATAGTGCCACTCCATGTCTTCCCGTAGATGTCGTAAGAGGCGACTAAGGGAATAAGGGCTTGTAGTACTGTTAGGCGATGGGCTTGCAACCTGTCACTAAAGCTCTGTGAAACACCTTAGCCTAATTATGCAAAATGTGGTTACATAATTATCAACAAGGTTTTAGAGTTGCTGGTAATTCCGTAGCTCTGCCTACCCCACTTTGGGAATGAAGGCGTGAGTTTATGTATGTATGTAATATAACATGGCATCTATTCAACCAGGTATGTATCTATTTAGATAAAACCATATCGCCTTTGACAATGTTATCGTATTGTTTTAAATTCTACAGCAATTACTGTCTAGTTAAGTAACGTAATGATGACTATACGATAACATGTCAAAGGCGATATGCTTTTACTTTGTAGAATAGAGAACCTGCTATGGTCATGCATATTTCTGAGGTCTTAGAGAAGAAGCCTTGTACGGCTTCTGAAGATCAAGTGAAAAAGGGTTTAAGTCTAGTATACTCCGTTCATGTATATACCCTTTCTTATTACGAGTTAAGTCGACTTGTACACTTTTTCACTAGGACCCCAGAAACAAACACTAGGCAGGTATTAAATTGTATTGTTTCATGTTGATATTAAAGAAATAAATGAAAAAAAAATATGACTTTAAAATATAACACAATGGTCAACGTTGCAGAAGGACTTCTCTAATGGAATGTGAAATAAGATATTCCGTTTGCCAAACAGCCAGACAACACCTTAGTTAAACTCGAGTAGACGATGGCAGTTGACAGAATGAC